>SZWC01031739.1:7472-22053 GCA_023375785.1 Penium margaritaceum | reverse complement strand
CTCTCTCTCTCTCTCTCTCTCTCTCTCTCTCTCTCTCTCTCTCTCTCTCTCTCTCTCTCTCTCTCTCTCTCTCTCTCTCTCTCTCTCTCTCTCTCTCTCTCTCTCTCTCTCTCTCTCCCGCTCTCTCAATTTCTTTATTTTTGCATCCTCCTCTCTTTCTTCTTTGATGTTTAGGAAGACAAGGAGGGTGTTGTTCTTCAGGACCTGAGGCCACTCAGCTCAAACCTAGTGGTCTCAGAAACTTCTCTTCCGAGATCATATTACTGATATTTGAAAAAAATGAGACAATGTATCATCCCCCCACATTTTCAGTCGCAAATGGCACGATAAAAAGGCCGCCAAACAGGCCATAAGGAGTGCCAACTACTAAATATGACTTGATTATATAATGAATAGTTTTGCACAGCAATTTGTAGCCTTTATCTCATCGCAAGTCTGGTTGTTCCATATCAAAGCTTGAAACATGCATAATCTTCGCACTCTAGAATCTTTAGGCAATCAGTCTTTATTTTCTACAAACACCAATCGTGGATTCTTCACCATTACAATTTGAATAACTAGGAGGAAACAGGTTAAATTTTGAACAACTGAATATTTGAGTTTAAACTTTGCTTTTCAAACACTATCTTATAGTATAATAGCATGGACTTTGAGATGTTTTCCATTATCCACATCTCCAAATTTGTCGGGCACGGGTAGTAGCATGCGGCTTAAATGGTTGCCCCGACTTAGAACTTGGATACGTAAGAGGCTTAAGGTCTTCACCTGCCCTTTGGTTTTGGCTTCTTAGGTCACCATCCCACTAGTATGGTTACATTTGGTTTTAGAGCCAGTGTTTAAATCACGAATGACACATGGGACCTTGTCCACTTCTCCTTTGCTGGATAATAGGGAGTCGAGAAGTCTCTCCCTCTAGGTATGGAGGATGTAACATAGAAGGAGCATGTATCTCAAACGAATCCACTAGCAAAAGACTTCAATGAGCTGAAGGTTGTAGGCCTTTCCCTAAGTTGGTCAACATTATGTTCGTACCATTACATAATGTTACCCATCAATGGGTGTAAACATGTGTATTGTAAAACAATGCCTCCTCAATGTTATCTTATTAGATGCAAGTCAGTGTAAAACTAGTTTTAGGTTTAATGTCATAATGCTTTAGGAGATGATTTTTCATGAATGGGTTTCATGACATAATTACTTACATGTCCTCCCAATGTCCATATGATTTTATTTTTTCTGAGATTTATTTTGGTTGGGTTTGGGAGGTTTCATTGTATTCAACATCATAAATCCATACACTTGGGTCTAGCTGACGTGCTACTTGGCATTTTAAATCCTTCATTTTGTCTGTAAAATGGTACAAGGATTGGTGAATGCACGTAGTGGTAAGACTCAGGTGTCACTTATTTTTCCTAAGTACAATTGTGTTTCCTCAAGTAATTCACTACGGACTTGAATCCCATTTGCTAAAGAATTCTGAACATGGTGAGGGGATGAGCTCTTTTGTTGTGGGTCTGAATGAGGAAGAAGGCAATGACAAGGTTATGCCCATTGTCTTTATTATGGTGTGTTATATAATTCTAGTTTTTAGGATCATTAAACGTTAAGAATTAGTGTGGCGTATAAAAAGACACAGTATTCTAATGTGGAGGATGGTATTTGGCGGGTATTGGGTTGTTCAATTTGAGTTTCAGCCTCTGCACGTGACTTTTGGGTAAACTAGTATTTTTAAGCTTGATGGAACCTAGAAGTGTTTATTTGAACCTGGAAATCAGAATAATTGCTGTGATGATATCATCGCTCTGGCACATATTCTATCCCATACGTTGGAGAATGTGCTGGCTGGTTGATGAAGTTTTTTAGAAATTATTGGGTAGAGAGAGCACGGTGTTGACAGAAATGACGGCTAGTGCGTCCATGTCCGGAATATTCTCTAGGTGCCCTAAGTGACAAATGGTGCAACTTACAGCGCGGTTAATCGAGATGTCGCTTGTATCGGCAACGGGAACACTGATATCCTCGAGGCTGTCGCAGGATCTTCCTTATCATCCTCAATCTGCTCTTCGTGCAGGTTTTCACCCTGAAATATTCTCGGTGGTTGCCATAATTGCTTTTGTTTCCGTTCAACCCTTGTTATCGCTTTATAGTTTGTCTCGCCAGAGTTCTATCACTCATAGGTCGATTAATCGACGCATTTGTCCGGGAAAGTTTTCACCGCCTTTAATGCCTTGATGCGCCCGTGCGTCCGGCGCTACAGGTGACTTTGCTGGCCTCCATCTCAAACGTCGAAATGACATACATGCGGTTCGGCTGCGAATGGCCGCCGTACGGAATGCCGCATCTGCAGCCACCATGGCCGACGCCCGCAGGAAACAGTCTAGCGTTTTGACGACTGGCCGCTTTTAAAAGCGGAGGAATCGCCGTCAGTTCCTCCCACAGACCTCAATCCTTCCGCAGGATCTACGTGAAAATCTACAGCCTTCACTGCACGCATGTAACGTTTTTCAAGGAAAACCCTACAACGCTTTTTTGCGACGCCATACCCAACTCGGGAAGAGAAACTGCAGGAAAATAGCGCGCCAAGGAAATCATCCGAAGCGCCACTTCATCTACGAGTCGAACTTTGTTTTGTTCACATCGACACAAGGTTTCATCCACGGCGATATCGCTAATGTATCCGCACAAGCATCCACATAAGCCTGAGATATCCGTGGATTCAATACTAGAAACGCCATATTCAAGAAGTTAAGAACAACCCATGCCATAACCGGTGCATGGCCAAGCCCGATCGGCGCTGCGAGTCGCCAATCGAGCAAAGCGAGGAGGGTGATGTGTCACTCCCCTCATCATGAGAATTGCGATCGAGCGATGAGCGTTTCGCTTTTTGTTTTGGACTCGCAAACCCCCATTCGCTGATTTACGGTTTTCTATGTTGCTGTGGGCAGAGCTCGCATAAACATGAAACCCTACATCCACAAGTGGGGTTCTGCGTGACCATAAAACAACAAAAGGATCATCGCTTGATCGTGATCAAGCGAAAACGCCTTTTTTGAATATTTTCTTTCAAATACACAACCCACTTCACTGCATGCAAACCGCTTCTAAACCCGACCCCAAAACACACTCGCGGTGTTAGGGTATCTTTTTGCGCGAGATGCTGCTGGGCTCCGCGGTAGCGGGGCCTAGCGCGTTCCTTTTCAACGCATGGGGTGTTTCGGACCCCCCACTCAAAACCCTCGCAAACCTTGGTGAAGAAAGCCACAAACCCCTGTATTGAGGGGTTTGTTATTCTCACTTCATGTCTGAAGACGTCAGCATGCTCTCGCTGGATGGTATGCCGCGTCCACATAGTGTATACATTTCGATATGGCCGTTTTTTTGCACGCTCGATGGGTAAAGCGTTCATAAAGGAGCAAAACCGTCCTAAATTGGATATTGTGTAATTCACATGTGAAACGTGGATATGGTAATAGATATCGAGAATTCTCTGGATGTGTGGTCACTCCTCGGTGTGTTTTATCCACCTACCCTAGTTTTCACTGAAATATGGCCAAAACAAAAACTCTTTATAACACCACGTTTAGAATTTTCATGGGTAAGGGGTTTAATCATGGTTTGAGCTCCTCTAAGGCCTTACGCTATAGGGGCCTGGGAGGCTCCCTTTCAACAAAGACGAGGTATATCCTCCCCTTAAAACATCACACATCGCAAAACTAATTTTGAAACGGACATAATAGTAGAAAATTTAAGCTGATTCAACAATTGGTTGTCCTTGCTCTTTATTGGGCTTGGCTTTGCATAAAACTTTCCAAGCAATTCTCTGCCATTGACTTAGTGTTTGTTATGCAGAGCAGAACGAGGGTGGTTCACAGGGATAAGGTGTGTGTTGGTTTGTCATTGACACTTCTTGACCTCTAGGCCTGTTGTACAAACATCACTCTCGCAGGTGACAGATGAGCCATGTGACATGTGGCAATGTATCATCACATGGTGAAGCCAGTGGTTGAAGAGACATAAAGGTCGTCGAAGGACAGGGCAGCCGACAAGTCGGGCCTCGTACCCATGAAGCGTCATGATGCGATTACATAGAATCCACTGCATGAGACATGCCTGCATCAGCTTGTGGCCTCTGGATTGTGATCTCATGGTTTCTTGATGTTTTGGGGGAATAATCACTAGTGTAAGTCTAGATGGTTGCCGCCTTAGGCAGAATACTGTCGCATTTTGACCCGTAGCATAATCTGGCGTGCGGCCGAGAAGGTGAGGTTTAAGTCATGACGTGGGAGAAACCCACGGTCAAAGGTGAGCTTGTAGCTCATCCGACCGTGGAGAAGCTCTCCCTATAGAACCTCTCTCCGTGCACTTGCCACTCCAACTCTGTCACACAATAATCTGTCACTTTGCCCAAAATCCATGGCGTCCTCTCATTTGTGACTAAGACAATGCTCTCTTTGCATGTCAAGCTCTTATCCCTCACCTCCTCCTTCTACTCACTGGTATTAGAGCAGGGGAAAGAGCACCTACGCGTAAGAGGGGTAGTGTGAAGCCACATTACTCGCGATCCAGGGCCGCATCACCCTCCGCTGCAGGAACAAATCTACCAAAGACATTTGGCGGACAACAATGGACAAAGCCACGGCCTTGTAGACTTCTCTTGGCAAGCATGGCTCTCTTGCTAGTGGCTTTGTCGTGATCTAAGAGGCGGCGGTAGCATTATCTTTTCAGCCACCGCCACAAATAGTGGTCGTCCGCCATTACACGCTGATAGCGGATGTGGTGGCAGCTTTGTCCTCCACTAAGTGGAGTCTTCCACTCCCTACAGCATCTTGCAGCCTGCCATCGGTCAGGCCCCCTTTGACGGCCAACTGTTGGCTGTGGGTGCATGCCCAACCCACGACTACAATGACATCAAGAGAAACACATCCAACAGCGTCAGCCATAGTTGTAGACTCGTGGCGTAGCAACCCTGGCGATAGTAGTAACAGCAACAGCGAAGAAGCGACTGCATTAGCACCGATATCAGTAGTAGCGAGAACCGTAGTCAAAGACACTTGGCGCTGCAACCTTGGCAACAGCAATAGTAGCCGTAGCAGCAGCAACGATAACAGCAGCAGCGACTACAACAGCGGTGATATCAGTATTAGTGGTAGCAACAACAAGTGGCCACCCCATGATTTGACGTAATAGCAATAGAAGCCACAGCTGCCACAATAGACATTGAGTGCTATAACATCACCAGTAGGCACCGTATTGGCCACACCGGTCTTCCTAATGATAGTAGCAATAGTTTCGGCAACGGCACCACTGTCAATGGCTAAAGTAGTAGTAGCAACAATAGCATAGGTAGCAGCATTGTCAACTGCTGCCTAGTCGCCAACCCGGCGCAACGGTCGCAGCTCGGAGCGGACTCACAAGACTCCTACTACGACGCACGCAAGTCGTTGCGATGTACTAGGCACAGGTCTACCACTCACAGCCGGCCTTCAACAGAGCACGTCGCCACAGCGCCAAAACCACTCCAGTCTCGTCCAAACATGGTAAGGAAGTGCAGGGAAAAAGAGGATTCATGTCTTTGGGAAAAATGGATAATTTGCATTGAGTAGCAATTGTACTTCGATGACAAGTGTTCAGTGCGTCGAGCACATATAAACAATGCCAAGAATGACAATAAGGTATACGTCGGGTCATCGACATTCGAGCCAACCAACGCGTGTGAGATCACGACGCGAGTGGTTGATTTGAGAGGCTCAGCGGAGAAGTCAGGTGGGCTTTGAGAATATCAGGACGCTTCTCTATAAAAGTCTACCATCGTGAAGAAGTCAACGAAACGACATCAAATCAACGATATGGTTAATGACACTTCTGTCAACTATTCTGGAAAGTGGTCAAAGTAATCACAAACGTGTGGAATGGAACACAGGAGGTCAGGGAAGCTAGTCAAAATGCCCTTGGCGGAACGGTGTAAAAATACTACATTCTTTGCGAAGTGGGTCATGGATGTAAGGACAAAATTGTCCACTCGCGAAGTTTAGGGACTCGTGTATGTCAGGGACATAACATTTCCCCTCCTTTTCTCGTGACGTTCCGACGCGCTAGCTAATGTAGGCCAATGGCCGCAAAAGTAGTCGCCCATAAGATGATCGATGTCTCAGAGGTTGTCGTAGGGATCCCAGCTTGTGTGAGCGGCATCGTAGCCATGCCACTTGTCCAAATACTCGTTCATTTTTCTACAGCGTCGATGTGCAAGGATATGTTCAATCACGTACTCTGTATCCCACTCCACTTGTACGGGAGGTCCAGGTGTGACGTCTCTATTGGAGAAGCTCATAGTGGGGTTCCGATAAATCTTGAGCTTGCTAATGTGGAAGAGAGGGTGGATCACCATGCTGTCAGGGAGGCGAAGTTGAGCGACGACTGGGGTTTGCATTCACTCGATCTCAAAGGGTCCCAACTAGAGTGGTTTGAGCTCCGCAAAGTCTTGTCCTCAGAGTTTGATGTTTTTAAAGCTAAGAACGATGCGATCACCAACGGTAAACACGTCATTGATGCGATGTCAATCGGACGCCTGCTTCATAGTTGCTTGTGTGTTTGCGAGGGTTTGTCATATGAGGAATTCTGTCCTAACTGTAGCCTTGGAGGATTGAAACCACCTCAAGGATGCCTTACCTTCTAAGGAGCACGTTGGCGCTGCTTTGGTAGCCAATGCATGTCAACGTGGAAACGTGTGGAGTCCAAGGATTGCAATCTAGAATGGGCATAAGTGAGTCGCAAGCTGTTACACTCAATCGAAGTAAATGTTTCTTGTTTTTCACAGTGAGATTACATCCGATTTGTATAACTTGTGATGCTTCTGACGCATCCAAGAATGTCCAAAATGGAGAAGTAGAGCCCCTGCTACAGCCGTCAAAGTAACCCATGGTGGACCCGCCAACCATGCCCACGAACGAAGGTGACGGGGGACGCTTTGACGGTGACCTGTCGAAGCGCTCTTCCTGGCCCTCGAACGTGAGGGGAGGCTCGCCTTGATCTAGGAGACCTCCCAGAGTCCTTTCCTTCATGAACCTGGTGCCTTTGGAGCTCATTGGAGTCGAACTCGAACCACCGTCACCCATGACACAGACTTAGATTCCACCCGCCGACCACCTGACCTTCGGACAGGGCTATCTTTTTGAATTATCGTTTGAATTGAGTGATTCAAAGATCCATCTTGTATAGAAAGTCCAAGGAATCTACATCTTTGATTGGATTAGATGTTCGACTTCTCCCTACTTCCTGAGCCAGAGAATTGATCCATGGAACCCATGGCAAGGGCACGAATTTTGTAACAGTCTCCCCCTGCACCACAGCCATGATGCCCTATCCATGAACATCTGCCATGCTCTGCTACCCGGCCAAGCTGCTACTATGAGCAACTTTCCTCAGCTATCCTGCACCAATAACATGTAGCGGTGGACTCCTTGCTCCCCGCATTTGTCACGTGTGTTCCAGTGTGAGACTTGGCAACGCCCTCATGGGCCGCCTTGTGATCTTTCTTGTGTCGGTGTTGTTCCTCGCCGCGACAGTTGGTCGCCTTCCTGAGACAACGTGGGATCACTTGCTTCATTTCAAGTTTTCTCCCCCTCACGTGGCAGACGCGCACCTTCTGCGGAATCCTCCCCCACCTGCGGAGATCTCGGGCCTTCTTTTGAGTCCTCCATCGCCTCCACTTGTGCTTGTGGTGCCTTTGATTTATCAAGACCTTTAGCACCTTACGAGCTTGGCCCAGTGTGCTGCGCATCTCTCCCGCCTTCTTGCAGTGCCTTCATGTTGCTGCTCTTGGCCCTTGTCGGCACGACCCCTATCCTTGCCGCATTGTCAAGGCTTCTTCCCCTACACCACCGGTTTTGGCTTGCACTTTGTTGCAACGAGCCTCACAGGATCCATGATGCTGTAGCTACGACCGATCCTCTAGCCGCCGCAAGCACTGCTGCCATCGCCTTGCTACACGTCCTCAACGCGCATGTCTCTCCCTCATGGAGAGGTCTTTCAGTGCCGATCCCTTGGTCTCATCTCCCTCTTTGCACTCCCCATTCACATGCTCCTTTTTTTTGGAGAATGTGGAGAAGTGGAGATCCCACTCCCTTCTCCCATACTTTGCATGTTGCATGTGTCATCCACATGTTTTGCAGAATTGAGAGATGCCAATACACCTGTCGTATCCTTTGTTGCATGCCCCTTGAGTTCTTGCCCTCCTCTTTGAGGACTTGGAGCTAACGACACCTTGACCACAACCTGTGGCCTGGTCCTCCGCTCAGCTGCCATCCTTCCCCCATGGGACTTGGCAATATCCTCTTGGCCTGTCTTGTAGCCACGGTCCACCATCAATGCTCCTCGGAGCACGTTTTGCTCCTCTAGAGAGCTCATCCTCTTCCTTCTGCTCTCCTCTTGATTCACACCTCTCCGGGCCACCTCCGCACACTTTGGTTACGGTGCCACTGCCCAGCCTTCTACCGCATGGTACTCTTGGTCCCGGTCTGCTACTGCAATGAGCCACTCAGGCTAAACTTGAGTAACAACCCTCATGGCTTCCTCACTCTGTTGCATAGTCCTCCGTGCCTCCATTAACGCCTCCATTGAGACTTGGCGATTCCTTTTCTAGTCGCCTCGTGGTCACGGTTGACCAACTCTGCATCCCGGAGCCTTTCTTCCTACGATCGAGAGCACAGCATCATCCTGCCACTGTCCTCCTCCTCAGGTCTTGAAGTAGAGCCTTGCACATGCGACGCGCCGGCACCCAGAAACGGTCTTTGAGCCGTTAGATTTTGGCCTTCTTGTCGGTGCAAGAGCTCCTCCTTAGCCGATACATGGTGCTCCTCGGAATCCTTTCGAGCACATCACCTCGATGCTGCCCTCCTTTTGCTGCATGGTCCTCCGAGCCGCGACCATCACTCCTCCGTAGAACTCGGAAGCACCCTTATAGCAAGCCTTCGAACGCCGTTTCACCATTCCAACTGGGTTGGGCCCCTTTTGCCCGTTAGGAGAGCCAGGCCATTTGCAATCCATGCTCTCCCTTAGGAGGGCTGGTCTCGCACCTGGGCACCCTTCTTCACTTCCCCGTGAGGATTTGCACCCATCACAAGGCTTCCCGTTGCGTGGCGTGCCCTGTGGTCAAGGTCCACCGATCCAGCCTGGACGGTCTCCTGTATACCGCCCACTACTTCCTCATATCTCTCCTCCTTGCACGTAGCTACAACCGCTTCCTTACTCTGACGGATGCCCACGTTGGACTCACGGCTGCTCCTTGCAAGGACGTCGGTATGTCTCAGGTACACACCTCCTTTCTGCGCACCACGTGCCAGAACACGCCCAGTGCCCTCCTCTTTTCTGAGGTACCCCGTCCTCGTGAAGGTCAATCTGAGTCCCTCCTTGATGAGGTAACTCACGGACAGCACCCCAGTCACCAAGTTAGGCACTTCGAGCTTCTCTCCTTGGTTCCCCTCTTCTTGCTTGACTCCTCCACCCTCATTTTGCCTCCTCGGAGCACATCACCTCTGTTGTGATGAACGGCGACTGTCCCAGTTTGCTGCTCTGCCTTCAGCTCTCTCTCGGAGGTTGTGGAGGTTGCATGTCCACAGCATGCCTCGTGGTCCCCGACCATATCAGCCCTCACAGCTTGGAGCTGATCATTGCTGCACGGCGTGTCAACGACCGCTTCATCTTGCCGCCTTCTCCCGATGCGCTTGTTCGAGTCCACGGCTTCTGCTGTGCACGTTGCCTTCCAATGGCCCCCCTAGCCACACTTGTTGCAGGCCCCCTTCTGGGACCTGTTGGAGCCTCCTTGCTCCAAACACGCCTATCGCTTGCCTGCCTCAGGTTCCGCCATCTCAGCCCCCTTCATGGAGCATATGGAGACGGCGAATGCCACATAGGTGAGCTCCCCTTCTACCACCTCTGTGGTCAGATCCGCAGCTCCCATTGTGTAGTCCCGTCTCCAGTGGCCCTCCTGGCCACAGCGATGGCACTCTCCTTTCTGGGCATGCGTGGAAATGTCCCTTCCTCCCCTGAGCTCCCTCTTCTGTGTGAGAGCGGACAATCAGGGCTGGCGCTGTGGAAGACGTCCCTTGCTCTGCCCTAGTGGATTGAGTCCACCGTTAGTTGGCAACTTGTGCCGCCTCTTCGCTTGTTAAGTCACATTGCTGAAGAGAAGGCAAGCCGTGTACGATGTCGAGCTTCTCCCAAGCCTTTGATGCCCATGTGCATCCTTGGATTTGTGTGGGCTTTGCTTGACACAACGCCTGCGCGATCAGAGCAAGCGCCTCTTTCTTGCGCTTCTGGAACACCTCCACCTTCTCGGCTTTTTCGGACGCCGCAGGATACGTCTCTTCACCGTTGACCAGCTCAAGGAGTCTCGTGTAGTTGAAGAAGATCCCAGCCTACCACTTCCACAAGGGCAAGTCCCTCCCATCAAACTTGAGGGGGACATCACTGCTTCTCTCTTGCTCGGTCGCGGTTGCAATGGCTTGTAGAGGTAGCGTGTGCGTAGAGGGTGAGGGTCCTCCTAGGGTACGTGGGCCCATAACCCTTTGTCAGGGATTCTGTCATGGCTGTGGCCTGGGAGGAGTGAAAGCACCTCAAGGATGCCTAGCCTTCTCTTGCGTTCTCTTGCGCCTTGCCGTTTCAGGACTCCTCACTCTTTCTCTACAATTTCTCCCCCTTTTTGGTGTGTTGATGTCGTTTTGATAGCCATGCAAGGTATGACCTGTCTTCCCGCAAGTCCAGCACAATGCTGAGCACAATGTCGACGGCATCAGTTTCCACAAGGGACGAGGTTTCCGTCTACAACATCTTTCCTCCACCACGATATGAATTGTGGCTCGAGGAATGCAAGCCGTTGAATTCCTGCATCCGAGCATTGTAGTCAGTGCTGTTGATGCAATTGACTGTTGCGATAACTTGTAGAAGGTCATCCTGGATTCCAAAGATGGCAATTGCTCACCAAGTATCTCGCTTAGGCCGTTGTTGTAGTAGAAACAGAGTTCGTCAGGGTTGAGGTCACTACCGGTGATGATTTCACGGAATTTCCATGTACATTCCGACATGCCAGACTGTTGATGCACACATTCAAGCATGTACCATGTATCAAACTTCTCCTTCAACTTCCCAAAGTGGGTGATTGTAGTGCGCATGAAGTCTCTCCACGTTTCTCGTCACGTGAAAGAATCGTGCCACATTGGATCTATGTGTTTGAGAGGTACTACGCATGCGGTTGACGATGTGAGAGGGGCCGTGTGAGTCCTTGATCTGACTCTGTCGGTCCCCCATTGCTGTTGGATGGCCTTAAGATTGGACCACAAACTCAAAGCCGTGCCATGCAAAAGCAAGGCCGCAAGATCAACTGTATTTTTCTCGTTGTTGACCGAGCAACGATGAAGTACACCACTAGACTCTTTAGCCACATCATGACTGTCGGTCCCTTTGAGTTTGCGGGATCGAACGACTCGAAAAGTGCCGGTCGAATCTTGGGTTCATTCGAGAGTTGAATATTTTTCTGGATGAGCATTGTTTCGCACGCATAGGAAATTTGAGGCCCCTCCATCGTCTCTTTGAATTGTTAGAACAGATGGATGTTGAGGCTCTACAGTCCCAACAACTTGAGATACAGGTCTTCATTGATTTAAGCCTGTTGGTTGGTGCCTCCCATCACGCTAGGTGTTAACCCGACGAGCAGCTGGGGAGGCGAAGAGTTCGTCGAGCCCGATGGGTCCGTCACCGGGTTGGCCGTCGGGCTTGTCGGTGCTATGCCATTCAGTGCAGTTGCCACTACTACTTGGTTCATTTGAGTATCGTTGGTGTTCGTGTGCTACTCATCCTCCATCAATGGAATGTTCGCTGGTGACTGATGCTCGTTGCCGGGTGCGCTTGCTCTGTTCAGCGTTGTCGTCGTGAGGCATGCGATGTTCTGAACGGTGGAGATTCGATGAAGACACGCCCGAGGTTGTTGTCAGGTAGTTAATGCCTGGTTCGCCCCTCCAGCATCACTATGCTTGATACCCAGTGAAACGCCGAGAAAAACGTAGGTGGTTCACATGGATGAGGTGTGAGACAATAGACGAATCAAATGAATGAAAAAGGATTTCAAGTTCTCTTTGACACTGGTAGAAGCTGCAAATTTCTCAACGACAATCATTAGTTGGCAGCACTTGCAACCCATGTGGGAAATCTGACACTCTTGGACATAGATGAAGCATTGTTTCCTTCCCGAAGAACTCTGATGTCCTTGCCATATCAGACGCCAGCTCATCTCAACCATAGACATTTGAACTTTGGCATAAGAGACTGGCACACATGAATCACGCAACTCTGCGTCATCTGGCAGCAAATCAGCTTGTGCATAATCTCCCCAAGATGTTGGGAACCCCTGCCACTGATAGTCCCTATAGTGCATGCTTAACAAGAAAGCACAAGCAAGCCAAGTTCACAAGTCATGATACAATGAGCAGATAAGCTCCTCTAGAGCGCATTCACGTAGACCTTTGCTACGTGCGTGAAGCTTCTCTACCCAACAAGCATTCATTTCTGGTCATTCTGGAAGACTTCACTCGCATGGCGTGGATAAAGGTGTTGCGGTACAAGTCATAGGTCCTTGACATTCTCAACAACTCGATCCGCCCGGTTGAAAATGAGAAGAATCTGACTATAAAAAAAATCCGCACTACCAACGGCATAGAAATTGGTAACTATATTCTCTAAGTTTTCCACGCAGCAAAAGGCATCTAACATTAACGGGCAGTGCCATATTGTAATGGATTCGACGGAATCCTTGGCCGACTAGGCCATAACCGCGGTGCTTGAGGGTCTCCGACCCTCAAGCCATCCCCTCTCACCGCCCACACTCCCAGGTGACCCCGCTTGAGCCACGTGGCTCCTTCAACCGGTCGGCGTGGCACTGCCACGCTACAGTCGCCCCCACTAAGAGTGAGAGCCGCCTCGACATCTCCGGTAATCCCAACGTGGGATTCGAGCCCTGGAGCTCTGATACCAATGTAATAGAATTGATGGAATCCTTGGCCAACTAGGCCAAAACCGCGATGCTTAAGGGTCTCTGACCTCCAAGCCATCCCGTCTCACCGCCCACAGTCTCAGGTGACCCCGCTGTTGGTGTGTGTGGCTTCCACCTGTCACGAGCGACGGCAAGGAGAGCAGCGCTACAGGAGAGCGCGACGACATGATCCCGGATGCAGACGCAGCTGACACCGGAGCACCGACGAGTGGTGGCTCCATCCACCAGCAGCTGCCAGAGAGCTGCCACGACGCCCTGGGTGCTTGCCGGGTGCTTTGCGGTTTTTTCTGCAGACGCTAGAGTTTTCTCGGTGGATTGGCTCTTGAGCCCGATTTGCATGTTTTGTATTTCCTGTCCACCGATCGGTGCCGGACTTGTGTGTGTGACCAGTCGTAGCGTCCGGCTTGAGATTCTGCATCTCTAGGTTTAGACGGTGTAGCGTTCTGATTTGTCTGCGCAGAGTTACGACCAAAATAGTGTTTTTGGGCCGGTTTTAGGACAGACCTTGCACTGCCGCGTGCGACACCTGCCGTGCGCCCCGGCAGGTATTCATACTGTGGACTTGTCATTTGTTATCTCTCTCTGCAATTACATTCAGTTTGATTTTCCTGACACTCTGTTCGTGTCCCAACCCAGACCCTTGCAGTTTTGTTTTTAACTTGTGACTGTTGTCACACGCTGACCTGGCACTGACGCCTAGTGTCGCGGCAAGTGGTTAGGAAGGTTCTAGGAAACTTCTCATGGTATCAGAGCAAACGATCCACAGCTCGTTGTGCTGTGCAGCAGAGACGCAGCAGCAGAAGCAGCAGTGAGTGGCAGCAGCGGTAGCCACCCATAGCAGCAGCAGTAGATCCTGGAGCGACCCACCGCGACTACGTTGCAGCGGAGCGGTGGAAGTAGCAGAGACAACGGCGGCAGCTGCAAGCAACAGCGGCCTTAGCAGCAACGAGCGGCAGAAAGCACTTGCGGAGGTAGCGGCTACGGGCAGCACCCACTGCAGCAGCAGCACCGGGTGGCAGCAGCAGCCGTGTCTGGCCACCGGTTTGTACACAAAAAAAGAAAAAAGAAAAAAAAGGGGTAAGCAGCTCGCAGCAGTAGCTCGCTCGCAGCAGCAGCTCGCAGCGAAAATCGGCGGCTGCGAGCAACAGCAGCTCGCGGCGGAAGCAGCAGCGAGCAGCGGCAGCGGCAGCAAGCAGCACCAGCGGCAGCAGCAGCAGCGCGGCGACAGCAGCAGCAGCATTGCGCGAGCTGTAGCGCCAGCAGCAACAGCAGCAGCAGCAGCAGTTTTCAGCAGCAGCATTGCAGCAGCAGCAGAAGCAGCTATAGCAGCGGCGTGCAGCAGGCGCAGCGGCAGCCATAGCAACAGCGGCGGCGGCGAGCAGCTGCAGCAGCTGCTGTAGCAGCATTCGCAGCAGCCGCAGCAACAGGCAGCAGCTGCAGCAGCAGCCGCAGCAGCAGCCGCAACAACAGCAGCAGCAGGCAGCAGCTGCAGCAGCAGCAGCAGTTGCTGCAGCAACCGCAGCAGCAGTTGCTGCTGCAGCT
>SZWC01031738.1:0-22054 GCA_023375785.1 Penium margaritaceum | reverse complement strand
GTCAGTCAGTCAGTCAGTCAGTCAGTCAGTCAGTCAGTTGCTGTTGCTTTCACTGCTGTTGTCGCTGTTGTTATCGCTGTCGCTGTCGCTGTTGCTGTTGCTATTGCTGTTGCCGTCACTGTTGCTGCCGTTGTCGCTATAGCTGGTGCTATTGCTACCCCTGTCCTGCTGCTGTTGTCGTCTCCGTCGTGGCTGGCATTGCTTTCGTTGTCTCAGTCTCTGTCCCTGTTGCTTGTGTTCTCACTGTCAATGTTGCTGTCGTTTTTGCTGTTGCTGCCGCTGTCACTGTCCCTGTTGCTGTTGCTGTCCCTGTAGTTGTCGCCGTCGCTATCACTGTCCTTATCACTGTCTCTGTTTTCACTCTTGCTGTTGCTCCCCTGTCCCTCTTGCTGTCGCTGTCAGTCTTAGTTGCAGTCACAGTCTCAATCGCAGTCTCAAACACACNATCGTAGTGGTTGTCTACCTAGTTGCTAGAGTACCATTGCGTAGGAGTGAACAGCGTGTGAGCACAACCAAATTCTAATGAGCGAGTTGAACTAGAAACACAACATGTAACGTCGGGGTAAATTTTGTTTCACACTCCGGGAGATTTGGGTTTGGCTTGGTTCGCGGCACACATGTCCGAATCCAAATCCAATGGTTGTGAAGCAAAGGGGGTTAGGTTGGTTTCCATCACAATCGGTGATTGGAAGACCCCCACCCATTTAAGTCGAATGGCTGGTTTGTGGACCTGTTCCACAGGTCCACGGACTTATTAGGTAGATCTATGAGCTTATGCTCATGGGGCTACTTAATCGGCCTGTGGACTTGTTAAGCAGGTTCGTAGACCTGCCATGTAGGTCCATGGACCTGTCATGCGGGTCCGTGGACCTGTCATGCGGGTCCGTGGACCTGTCATGTGGGTCCATGGACCTGTCATGCGGGTCCGTGGACCTGTCATGCGGGTCCATGGACCTGTCATGCGGGTCCGTGGACCTGTCATGCGGGTCCGTGGACCTTTCATGCGGGTCCGTGGACCTGTCATGCGGGTCCGTGGACCTGTCATGCGGGTCCGTGGACCTGTCATGCAGGTCAATGGACCTGTCGTGCAGGTTCGTGAACCTGTTTTCAAAGAATCATATCAAATTTTAAAAATTTCATTCGGTCCGTGGACCTATCTGAAATTTTTTAAATTTGATTTATTTTTTTGAAAACAGGTCCACGAACCAAAAACAATAGGTTACTATGTAACCCAAAAATGTGTTTTCTCAGGACCAGGAGGCGTCAGCAGGACGAGCCATTTGACTCGAAGCCGCGACTCGATCGTGTGGTGGTCCCAAGGTTACAAGAATCCTTGGTGGCCCCTGGGACCACCATCCGCCTTCTTTGCACATCAACTGGAGTCGACTTACGCCGACCTCAATCACACTGACCAGCAGCCATGGCCGCCCTTGCCTCCGCCGCCGTTTCCGCGCCCGCCTTCTTGGGCCAGACCGCCGAGCTGGCCGCCAAGGTGGGCAATGCGGAGGCACGCGTGACCATGAGGAAGACCAAGGTGGCTNTGGACCTGTCATGCGGGTCCGTGGACCTGTCATGCGGGTCCGTGGACCTGTCATGCGGGTCCGTGGACCTGTCATGCAGGTCAATGGACCTGTCGTGCAGGTTCGTGAACCTGTTTTCAAAGAATCATATCAAATTTTAAAAATTTCATTGGGTCCGTGGACCTATCTGAAAATTTTTAAATTTGATTTTTTTTTTTGAAAACAGGTCCACGAACCAAAAACAATAGGTTACTATGTAACCCAACTAGTATACATATTATTAACTTCCTTGGCAAGAACCCCTAATTCACCCTCTAAATGTATTCCATGGTTGAGAGCGGGGGTTAGCTTGGATGTTACTATGGTTGTGGAGGCACCCCGTCCCTGAGATTTAAAAGTACATTGTGACATTGTATTTGAGTTTGTTGTGATGATGCATTGAAGAATTTTCACCAATGTTTTAGTTTTTCCAAATCCTAAACCAGGTGTGAGCCATTGAGATGAATCGATTGATGTCAATTTTGGTTTTGTTACAAAATTCCCTTGATTGTTGATGTGAACTTTTTTCTATCAACAGTCGTGAACCAAAAACTAAAATCATGTCCATGGGAATCAAAACAACATCCACTAATGGATGAAAAGTCTACCACTTGTCCAAAATGATAGGGTATTTGTATGATATAGTGGGGGGTGTGTCATGCAGACCACCTTAGTTGTACTCTTTAGTACACTGGTAGAATCTGCATCTAGAGCTGGGGGTGGAAAAAAACAAGCGTTCAAAATTGAAGGAAGCGCTTTGACAAACTTATGAATAGCAAGTCCAACAATGGAACACATTATTCCCATCAACTTGTCAGATTGGATAATTAATGATGTTTTTCTCTCAGGCATTGGCTATGGAAAACGATCATGTTCCATACGTCAAGGAAGATTGAGTTGGTGGAGCTAAGTTGAGCAAGATGGGAGAAATAAATGATGCCAACCATGCATGTATTCAAGGCGTGATAGTGCTACTTGGTATGTCAATAATACATTGCTTACACTGATCACTACATGTTACAGTATCTCAAGACTCAGCCACATGTGAGCAGCCAGCAAACTTAGTTGTGACATTAGGAGTTGGCCGTCAGAATTTTGTTGAGGGCTATAATCAAACGTTCTGTCAGACTTCAACTCAAGGAACCCCATTCAACTGCCACCAATGCCAAAATAGTCATAGTTGGTGACGGGTATGTGTGTAACAATTCTTGTCGCGACACTTCTTCTGGTTGACAGGCTCTCCAAGATGTCTCACTTCACTATAGTGAAAACAATTATCACCACTTAGTGAATGATGTCATTATTCCTAAACCATGACATCCTAGTGCATGAAATTTCCTCCATCATCACTTGCCATCGGTATGGGAGGTTTATGTGTAGATTTTAGCACAGGCTACTGACTCGCTCCAAAGGTCAGATCAACTATCAATAGCCACCCATCACTGAATCAATTAGATGCCAGGCAACCCAATAAGACGTTGAAATGACTACGATGAACCATGTTGAAGCCACATGTAATTTACTAGGTATTCAAGCTATTAACCATTGAGCTCTCGTACAGCTCCATACCGACAAGAAAATATTGCTTTGAGGTGGTTTAGGATAAACTATTGATAACTTTGGCAGGCTTGACATATTCAAGGGATCGTATTGGCAATAAACATCTATTGACCACAAATTTACTAGCATTTAGAATGAGATCCTTAAGATAATCGTAGATACTCAAGAAACAATTGAGCGTGCCAGAAATAAGCATTGGATGTATACTAAACTCCACGTTGGTGATCATACTACTCATCAAGATGACCCGATGATACCAAGCTTAAATCCAAATGATTTGTACCACCGAGCAGTGAGGAAATGATGACACGTATTTTTACCCCACTTCGGCTCCCTCGAAGCATGGAGTTCCACCCTCTACTTGACATTAGTCAATCCTAAATCCACCAAAACCCAAGCGAGCACTTCCTTCAGAGAGACATGCCTATGCCACTTGTAGTGGTTGACAAGGGCATAGAGTACAAGGTCCAATATATTCATGGACATAAATGATGGGGTAAAATCACAGAGTGCCATACTGATCTTGCATTTTGATTCTAAGTAATTTTTTGTCATATTCTTTGAACTAAAGTGTTTATTTGTCGAGTTGATTAGGTACCACCTAAATAATTGGTGCGGAGTGGAAATTATAATAATCATTGGTCATCCCAGGCATTTTCCCTAGGATTCCTTTAAACTGTTCATGTGACCCGTTCACGCCCTGCTTGGCGACCAAAATCAAGCGATTTCTGGGATGCCGGTGGTGTCAGGCTTGTCCGATATGTCAAAATGTGCATGAATCCAGGTCTACGTGCCAGTCTCATGAAGTCATTCCCCGTCGGTCCACGCCCCGAACTCATTCGACGTCAAAATTAACGATCACAGTTTTTCGTTCAATGGGAGGTAAAGTACCACCCAAATAACTCTTTAAAAAAACACGAATGAAATTCAAGAAAGAATAAATAACAATCTTGAAAAAATCAGAATTCAAGATCAATACGTTATCTCATCAAATGGCAACGCTAGGACACACCGCATAAAAGATAAAAGCCTTCCAACAACCTTCATAATGCCGATAAACTGGCTCGCTAGTATTTTAGCCAACGTCAACCAGTATCTTACAATCCGTAGGGTTGTTATGGCTAAAACTATAACATGTGGTACAATCCTCACATGAATAATTCTCCAAATCCTACGTCCATAGAGTAATGGCCCACCACACAACGGCCTACAATTGCTTCACATCAATTTTTTGTACGAATTTTGGCCAAATTCTAAAATCTTTGAATTTTCATTCCAGATGTTTTTGAGAACTTACAACTTTTAATACACATCAATTCTACATTTGAGTTGGACGAATCCTCAAAGATAGTAAAACTTTGGAAAAAAAACAACTTGATATTCATGAAGTTGCTTGGCTTCTTAAGGGGCTTCTTACAACAACCTTAACAACCTTAACTACAACAACCTTAACATTGCACGTGCCATTGGACTCAAGTATGCAAAATTCCAACCATGTCACACTGTCTTCTCCTATCTTGAATGTATGTGCTTCATGATTCCAACGCATGATAGAGAAGCAAACTAATTGATGATTACAAACTAGTAAAGTATCCCAATTGTTGGATTTTGTAGGGGGCACACGCGGGAACGACCAACTACCTCACCGCGGAAACCTTTACTACAACAAAGGGGTCCTTGCTGTCTTAAGATCTTTTGTGTGTCTAGAAGACTTAGCAGAAGTCAAAACGTGGAATGCAATCTTGTTAAAGGTATAACTTACAAGTACAAGATCTATCCAGAGAACAACAATTAAAGAGAGCTCATGTCCATGCTCTGACGCATCCCCTGGCCCTAAATTAGGGCACAACACCTTGCTAGGCCATCGAGACCGTCCACTCAAGGGTCTCAGCGATGGAATGCCCTCACAACGTCAGGGCCACCTCCTCGCCACGCTGGCAGCACCTGCCAGGCTTATTGGGTTGTCAGAGGATTTTGGCTGGTCTTGGCACGGCCACCAAGCTGTGGTAGACTGGCCACCAGCAAACATGTCGGCCTCCTCCCAGACTGGCAGGCAGAGTCAGGCTTACAGGGGCCTTGGAGGGATCTCCGGCATGAACCTCCACCCAGGCTGGTAGGCAGATCCAGGCTTATAGGGGCCTTGGAGGGATCTTTGGCAGTGACCTCCATCCAGGCTGGCAAGCAGAGCCAGGCTTACAGGGGCCTTGGAGGGTGGAGAGATTGACTGGTGTTTGAATCTGAAGATGATCCACTGAAGATGATTGAGTATGCCAGGGCCGCCACCTTTTATACTTGTGGTCCTAGGAAGTTGACTGTCTTGGTGGTGGTCAAAGAAGCTTCCTCTTGTGCATTGTGAAGTTTCACCATAATCCTGGTTCTTGCACCAAAACTGACCATGTGGCTTTGTAGGTGCAATCCATCACCGCGTCGGTGATCCTAAGTCCTGTGGCTTCTCGTGGATTAGTGAGAGCCGTTGATCACCATAGCCGGAATGTCTGCATCTCGATGGTCCTTTCAGATGAACATGAACCGTTGACTTCTGGAACCCTGGCTTAAGAAACCTTCTTCCGCAGGGAAGCTTCCTCTCCACCTTGGTTGTCCACTAGCTTAAACCTGAGCCACAAAGAAGCTTCCTTCCCAAGGAAGCTTCATAAGGTTCCACGATGCAGCTTCTCTGTAAGCTGCTTTTGTCAAAGGTTTTAATACTGCTATGTTGATGCGACCACATGATCACATGTGGTCCGTCAATCGCCGTTACCATGAATCTCGCACCATAGCTTTCCAAGCAGGTTGTCCACATGGTGATGAGAGAGATACGCTGAGTCGTGCCTCCGGACTGACGGTGTAGGATGGTCCCCACTTGCCGCCCTCACACTACTCCATGCATCCAGTAGAGTCAGGTGTGGTTCCACCTGACCATCAAGCCCGTGTAGTATTGCACAGGCCTCTGCTCTAGGAGGCATGCGTTGTCCTTGTGCACATGCTTCTGTACAAGTCTCCTTTCACTCCCTTAAAGGGAAGTCTTACCAGAGAAAATCTGGGCCTTTTAAGGATGAAATTCCCTACCGAGCCGCACCCGATAAATTAACAAAAAACAAAAAAAACAAAAATCCGTCAATTCTTTTTGGAGTCCCCGATTGTAGTTTCAACTGCAACATGCCGAAGTAGTAGATTATCGCAGTTATCGCTCACTCTAACACTGCACCTCAATAATTGTGCTGATGAAGCTGATGGTTGTAGACCTTGTCCGACGAGGGAATTACATGAGTGATGAGGCCTTTGTAGGTTTATGACTCCACTTGGGTGTAGAACCCTCTCCCTAAAAAAGAACATCTCGGCAGTTTTGTTGCTCAAAATGTTTGAGCACCACCTTTTCTTGGCTCGGGTTTGGCTCTTCCGGGGTTGTTGAGGGTCATATTCTGGTTGTGGAGCTTGTCGATGGCTCCACTTTTTTTTTCCGAGTGAGGTTGGGGTCACCTCACCACTCCAGCTTCTGCGGTTTTTTGTGGCTGAAGCAACCTGTCCCTGCTCTGTTTACCGTGCTTTTCATGCACCACCATGCACGAGTTTGGGTTGTCCCAATTGAGGTGACGGCTGCATGTCGGGACCGCCTTTGGGACCACCTGCTGGGACAGCTTCCATGACTGTTGTCATGAGATCTCCCACGGGAGAGTACAAGAAGCCGTCGCCTCTAGCGATGCCTCAAATTCACTAGCTGCTCCCCCCGTCCTCTTAGGCTACTGTCCTCAAAGTGCTTTGCTCCTCTACCTCCTTTTGCTTTGACGCGGTGTTGTTATAGGCTGGCGCCATGACTGGGGCAAATCGGATGCCTCTCTAGCCCTCCACGACCAAATCTTGGTCGTTTTTAAGTCAACTTCCTGCAAGTGAGGCGCTTTTGCCACTCAAAGTCAGCCCTCCTGGCTGTTTTGTTGCGTCACCTGGGATCTGGCTGTTGCCAGACCCGCTAGTGTTGTTTCCGGGTAGGACAACCGAATCCATGGCGTCCCACTTACTGCTGTAGTTCTTCGTCGCTGCCTTGTGTGCTGGCTGCGTACTTGGCCGTCTCACCATTTTTGCCTGGCAAAACCGGAGCTCACTCCTCGCCAACCAGTAGTTTTGTCTTCCTTCCAGGTTGGTCGGAAACTCCTCGCAGGCGGGCAGGCTTCGCAAACTACTCACGGCTGGTCAGCTTCGCTGACCCACTCACGTGGCCCTCCTCCTAGCTCTCCGCTGCCGGCTGGAGGCTGCGCGAGGGCTTGCCGTCGTTGCGGCCGTTGGCTTGCCGCGACGGAGCCTACTGCAACGACAAAGCCTTGCCATGGTCAAGCTTGCCATCGCGACAGGCTCTACTGGCCTAGCTCGTCGTCGCGGTGAGCAGGTGCAAGGTCTTGCGCAAACCTCTCCTCTCCCCCTCATCGTGGAGGTCCTGTTTTGCTCGCGCAAGCGAGCAATTCCACCTCCCACTTTTTTTCGGGATATTTGTGCGCCACCATACCTCACCCTAGATGCTATGCCAGTTACCAGCTAAAATTTTGAATTTGGCCTAACGGGCGTTGACTCGGGTTATTTTCGCCATGTACCTGGATTTGCCCTCAAAACCAGGATGGAAAAAGAGTTTTAAGAAACCCCCACCATAACATTCGGGGGTTTGGGATTTTATTAAGGTTCAAACACCTCCCATGCTAACGACAATGCTAGAGATTGTGCTGATGTACCAGATCCAAAGAATAAAGGGTCTGGACCTCCTCCACCTTCGTGGAGGTCTTCTTCTCCGTCCTCCCCTTCTCTTGCAAGGGTCTAGATGGAGATGTTCACACAGGAGGTTGGAGCTTCATTGCTCCACATTCATCCTCTAGACCATGTTGAGTGCCTAGAGAAGCCTCGTCCCATAGCCATGAGGTTTTTTTTTGGCCTACTATAGAGAGCCTTCTTGATGTTGGCAGCTGCAAGTACTGTGCTCACCACTGCGTGATGGGGAAGTCTTGAGGATTCCCCCTTTTTTAAATTCTCCCCTCGTTTTTCTCCTCCTGCTTCCTCTGCTGTCCTGTGCGTAACAGTTGAAGGGTAATACAGATGCAGAAGGTTGAAGCAGAGTTTCTACTAAAGCACTCAGCCTTGTTGCGGTTGTAAAGATGCCGCCGCTGATGGTGGCGAGCTGTCTTGCTATTGCCACCATGTTTCTTGTTATCCTCAGTTGCACAGTCTGCTGCTTTGCGTGTGCTTGTGTCTTGCTGCTGTTGCACGTCTTCTACTGCACACTCTACTACTTGACATGTTATTGTCAATTGAAGTGTGCGTAACGCTTCTTCAGCCTAGCGTCTTGGCTGTTCAGCTCCTTGCGTTAGCTCTGCCACATGGAAGATGTCTCTCAAGCTCATGAGCAGATGTGAATGTATGGATGGATGATGAGGTCGTGTAGTCTGTGTATTGTTGTTCTCTCTCTTTGTCGTGCTTATTTCGCCTTTGAATTGTGCACGTGCAGTGCCATGTCGGATGTCCAAACTACACCTCATGAAGGAAGACAAACGTCGTCTTCCTTCCACACTCGAGTTGCTACTCCTGCTCTTGCTTGTACCATGATGTCGCTGCTTTGATGCCATGAAGGGCATGGTATATTCTTTGTCTTGTGGAAATCGAACGGCACAAAGGCCGGTCGCGCTGCACGCTTAGGAGGAGGCAAATGTCGCTCCTCCTCAAGCTTGCATAAGGATGGTGAAGGAGTGCTTTATCAATCCACACTGTTATTGCTGTAGTTGTTGCTGCATTGGCTTGATATAGAGCTTACTGCTCTAATACCACATTGGATTTTGTAAGGGGCACACACGGCAACGGCCAACTGCCTCACCGCGGAAACCTTCACTACAACAAGGGGGTCCTTGCCGTCTCATGATCTTTTGTGTGTCTAACAAACTTAGCGGAAGTCAAAATGTGGAATAAAATCCTGTTAAAAGTACAAAGTACAAGTACAAGATCAGTCCAAAGAACAACAACTAAAGAGAGCTCGTGTCCATGTTCTGACGCATCTCTTGGCTCCAAACTAGGGTGCAACGCCTTGCTAGGCCATCAAGGCCATCCACGCAAGGGTCTCGGTGCAGCCATCATCTCCAGTGATGGAAGGCCTTTAGCACGTCAGGGCCACCTCCTCGCCTGGCTGGCAGCAAATGCTAGGTTTACAGGGTCATCAGAGGATTTTGGTTGGTCTTGGCACGGCCACCAAGTTGTGGTTGACTGGCCACCAGCAAACATGTCGGCCTCCTCCCAGGCTGGAAGGTACAACTAGGCTTACAGGGGCCTTGGAGGGATCTCCTGCATGAACCTCTACCCAGATTGGTAGGCATAGCCAAACTTATAGGGGCCTTGGAGGGATCTTCAGCAGTGACCTACATCCAGGCTGGCAGGCAGAGCCAGGCTGAACGTTGCCTTGCAGGATGGAGAGATTGACTGGCGTTTGCATCTAAAGATGATCCACTTGAGATCAGCCACTAAAGATGATTGAGTATGCCAGGGCCGCCACCTTTTATACTTACGGCCCTCGGAAGTTGACTGTCTAGGTGGTGGTCGAAATAGTTTCCTCTTCTACAAGGTGAAGTTTCATCGTAATCTTGGTTCTTGCACCAAACGTGACCACGTGGCTTTCTAGGTGCAAGTCATCACCGTGCCCTTGATCCTCAGATCCCGTGGCTTCTTACAGATTAATGAGAGCCTTTGATCACCGTAGCCAGAATGCTTGTATCTCAACAGTCCATTTAGATGAACTTGATCCGCTGATGTCTGGAACCATGGCTTGAGAAAACTTCTTGCGTAGGGAAGCTTCCTCTTTGTGGAAGCTTCCTCTCCACCTTGGTTTTCTGCTGGCTTAAACCTGAGCCATAGGGAAGCTTCCTTCCCAAGGAAGCTTCATCATGTTCCACGGTGCAGCTTCTCCGTAAGCTGCCCTTGTCAAAGGTTTTATTGCTGCTCCGTTAATGATGCCACATGATAACATGTGGACCGTCGATCGGCATTCCCATGAAGCTTGTACCATAGCTTTCCACACAGGTTGTCCACATGGCGATGAGAGAGACACGCCGAGTCGTGCCTTTGGACTGCCGAAGTAGGATGGTCCCCGCTTGTCGCCCTCACACTGCTCCATGCGTCCAGCAGAGTTAGGTGTGGTTCCACATGACCATCAAGCCTGTGCGTCATTGCACATGCCTCTGCTCCAGGAGGCATGTGTTGTCCTCGTGTGCATGCTTCTTTACAAGTCTCATTTCACTCCCTTAAAGAGAACTTTGACCAGACAAAATCTAGGCCTTTTAAGGATGAAATTCTCTGCGAAGCCGTACCCGGTAAATCTATGGAAAACCCGTCAATTCTTTTTGGAGTCTCCGATTGCAGTTTTGACTACGCCATGCTGAATTAGTAGATCAGCGTAGTTGTCGCGCACTCCAACACCAATTTCCATAATTTTCTTATCCTTTGCAGATTATGCCTAGGCATCGTGTATCTTTCACCAGGCAAAGAAGTTGGTGATGTAAATATTAATAGTTTGACAATATATTTGGGATTCTTTGTAAAAAATAAGAATTTGATGTTGACAGGGAGCATGGTGATGGAATGAAATGTGTGGTATGGTGGATATTTGGGAAGGGCTTAATGACATGATAGCCATCAAATTATAGATGAACCTGTGATATCCACTATTCATAGAAGTTTTACTTGCAATTTTACATAACCATGGGTCACAAAAAGGAAGAAGACATGAAAAAAGTGAGAATACTCTCAACATTGCATGGCAGGCTTCCAATTGGATTTATTAACTTAAGCAACAACAAAGTTATTTACTGAGGGACCTTTGGTTGTTTGAGAGAGGGTTTGCAAGTGGTTTATGTGGGGGGATCCATGGCTCCTCGTTTGTTTGATATGAAATTGTTGGGCCTTGCTACCATGGGACCTAGAAAGAGTTTGCGCAACAAAAGAATCATGTAACCTTGGATGTGGTTTGGTTATCGTTTATTTGTAGCTTGTCCGATATATAGCGGGTTTACATGTCCAACAAAGAATGAAAGAGGTCATTAATCCCAAAGAGTGGCTATTCTTTCCTTTCGTAATCAATTTTAACACACATCTCCTTAATGCCCTTTAAAACTCTGTACCAAAGGATGGCACTCCAAAAACATGGCGTCCGCCTCTCAAGTCAGTTTCTGACATGACATTATTTGCATTGACTCGTGCTATCAAGTAACACCCCATAATGCACCAACTATGGAGCACTGTGAACAATTTACTACACATTAAGTAAAGCTGTAGAGGCACATTAGCTCGTAGTAATTCTCTTGGTTTCATATTCTCCGGCATCAAATTCATAGTTGGTTGATGTGTGTTGTGTTTGGGTGGAAGATGATGTAATCAAGACAAACCATGTCATCGCTGGCATGTCTTAGTTCTGGCTTCAAACGTAGCAAAGGATTAAATTAAAAGGCGTGTGTGTTACTTGTGAAGGGATACACTCACACGAGAGCTCAATAATGTTAAGCAACTATTATCGAGAATAATGAACTTGGGCCCTTTGTGACAAGGGCGGGATGGGGAGGTCCATTTCAAAAGCAATAATTGGGGTCTTGATGAAGACTTTCCATGTTATTGTGGCCCTCCATGTATGGGGCCCGCTTCTTCTTTTTTCTGTTTTTTCATTCGGGGAGAATATGTGAGAGATTCATTGATCACCCCTCGTCTTAGTGCGGACTACCTCCTGTTATAAGTCCTACCTAGAGATGTGGTATCGCTTCCTGGTTTATCAGCGAGGCTTGTCTTACGAGCAACCTGGCATCGTATGTCCATGCGAGGGAGGACGATTATGTTCAAGGCAACTGTTCTCTTATCCTGTACACCATTGGTTGGTTTCATTCTTGTTATTGTTTGTTCATGAACGTGCATTCAAGCTTAGTGGATACAACGTACTGGTAAGGCTTTCATGTGAACGCCAAGGTTGCTATCGAGTATGATTGCAGGTAGTTTTGCCATCGAAATAGAAGTTTGGAAAATTGACTTTGGTGGCAGTGGGTTCTCACATGCACACGGGTTGGTACAATACATAAAACTGACGGTAGAATCTGGTCTGAAAATTGTTTAATATCATCATGTGAAATATGCACCTGTACTCGTCTTGATATCAACTCGTCGCTTTGTTTTCAATCGAGGCACAGAGTTGATGCGCTGACATGACAATCGAACGAGATTGTAACTAGTAGCAAGAGCGTTACAACATTTTTGCAAATTAGCAAAGGCCGATGTCATAACCATGACGGCCAACTAACGCCAAAGGTAAACCGCCCAATTCAAATTTGTCGCTCTTGTGCATCTTTTAAACTTTTGGTGGCATGTGATCCCGGCCCGAAGCTTGAGAACAAGGGCTTGAACCGATGCCCTATTACTGCTAGTGATTCTTGCATCACTTGGCAGGTTGCCATGTGGCAAGTCGTTGCGAGTACTTTTGTAAGAACTCGCCCACATGCGCGAATTCGCCACTCGATGGGTACATTTGACGGCAATTATCGAGTGATTAGCCGGCGATTGAATGGACATCAACGTCCCAAATTTCCTACGCGGCAAGCCTCCATAGATGCTAGAAGTCATTTCTGAATTAACTCGTATAATCACAATGAATGCCCGGAGTCAAGACGTAATACAAATTGTTTACGTGAAATCGTGCTTCAGCCAAGGTGGACTTCCATCTATGGTTTAAAAGCACCTATTAGAGTGAACGATGTTTCCAACTATTTTTGACAAAAAAAACGACTTCCGAATCGCTATGTTGCGTCGCAAGTCCCCATTGATGGGTTGGATGCTGTCCCTCAAAATCAGGACGTTACTAACATGTTTCATGGAGTACAAACCGCGTGAAGTCCAGTGGTCCTAATCGGAATTTCTGCTCATTCGAACAGGTGACCTTGAAGGCGGGGAATCAAAGCAGAATCATAAAACATCGATAAATCGGGCGGGTACCGGTTGAAATCATATAATCACCAGGGCTTCGGTTCCTCACCCAGGATTGATGCGCGGCTTTGAAACATGTACGCATATAATCTAAGTGGTACATGTGGGGGTTACCCATGAATTTTGATTCTTTGTATGCCCTACTCAGAGTTTGGAAGAATAAGACTCCCCTATCCACTGACCTGAGAATATTAACATTTTATCCACAAACAGCAAGAAAACGCAACACGTCGACTCTACGTGCGATTCAACGTCGACATGCTCGTGACATCACTCTCTTCCGACATTAAAAAAATCCTCATTCGAGGGGTTTGTGAATGTTTGAGGAGGGGATGCTTATTATTCGCACAGGGGGTCCGAGACTCCCCATGCATTGGAAGGGGATCTGCTGGGCCCGGATATCGTAGGGCCCAACAGGAGCGCGTGCAAAAAAACCCTAAAACCCTGAATGTAATGCAGAGAAGGGTTTGACTAGGGTTTGATTGTTGAACATTTGCGGTTTGAAAGTAAGGAAAAGAAAACAAAATGAGTGTTTTTTCTCGATCTCAAAAATGTATATTTCCGCTTGATCGCGATCGAGCGACGAGCTCTTTGTTCTGTTTTCTTCGATACGCAACCCCCCTAGTTTGGTGTAGGGGTATATGTTTTGTGCGGGCTCCGCCCGTGCAAAACATACAAAACCCTAAAGGGTATGTGTAGGGATTACCCAAAAAATTCGAATGTGTGTATGCCCTACCCGGCGTTTGGAAGAATAAGACCACCTTACCCGGCGTTCGGAAGAATAAAACTCCCCTACCCGGCGTTCAGAAAATAACACTCCCCTGCCCACGAACACCGAGGAAAAAAAGCATGTCGACGCTGCATGCGATGCAGCCTCGACATGCTGACATCATCCGTTTTTGCCTAACATTCACAAACCCCTCTTTGGAGGGGTTTGTGAATGTTTGAAGGAGGGGGGGGTTGCGCGTGGTTCGCATGGGGGGTCCGAGACTCCCCATGCGTTGAAAGGGAACCTGCTGGGCCCCGCGGTAGCGGGGCCCAGCAGGAGCCCGCGCAAAACTAAAACCCCAAATGCAATTCGGGGTAGGGTTTGACTAGGGTTTTCTTGTAAAAAGTAAATGGTTTGTGTGATGAATAAATGCACATAATGAGCGTTTTCGCTCGTTTTCGAAATTAACGTTTTCGCTCGATCGCGATTCTCGCATGGGAGCGAGAATCGCGATCGAGCGAGGGGGTTGACATGCCCCACCTCGCTTCGCTCGATCAGCGGCGCATGCCGCTGATCGAGCATGGTGAAGCGAGCGGGCAGGGGAGTTTTATTTTTTAAGTCGCCGGACAGGGCATTAATATTTTTTGTTCGCTGGGTAGGGCGTTCCTGACCCCCTCCGAAACTGGGTAGAAGGGATATTTGGTCCAACCCTAAATGAAACTACCCTGTTGATCTTGAATTTTGATTCTTTAAAATTTGCTATCCATGTGTTCTTGAACTTTGTTCATTATTTTGAAAAAGGGTATTTGGGTGATACCTTGTCTTTTGTTGAGAGAAAAACCGTGGTCCTTCATTTCGGCATCGAACGATTTCGGGACCGACACTGGTGGGAAATGGATTCGTGTGCAGCCCGACATGTGGGACAAGCTTGACACCGTTGACATGCCAAAAATCGCCAAGCAGGGCGTGAACGGATCACGTGACCGATTTAAAGGAGTATGAGGGCAAATGCCTAGGATGGCCAATAATTAGTAGAAACTTCACCCAGCTTTAATTATTTATGTGGTACTTAATAAATTCAACGAAGAAACACGTTTGTTAAAAAACGTAGGACCAAAAATATTTAGAATCCAATTCCAGGATCAATAGGGTAGGGGGTTTGCACATAGACAAAAAACACAAAGAGCTCGTCGCTCAATCGCATTTGTCGTGTGGGAGCAAGAATCGCAAGGTGGGTCAACGTGTCCCACATTGCTCCGCTCAAACAGTGGCTCATGCCGCTGATGGAGCATGGTGAAGCGAGTAGACAGGGTAGTCTTACTTCATAAGTCGCCAGGTAGGGCGTTCCCAATCCCTTCGCAGATTAGATAGAAGGATTTTTATGCCCAATCTAACTACAACCATTGCCGAACAAATGGTGCGTGCAAATTCCTCGCGCACATACACGTAGGCTGGCCAGCTCCCCGCAGCCAAAAGGTGCGTGTGAAAGATTAATGATTCCTCGAAAGGTCTGTTTGGCCTCGGCCAAAAGCCCAGACAGATATGTCTTGGCCAGACGGATTCCTACTCTAGAGACGAAGAACCAAGCCGCCTAGGGCCGTGTTCTCCTGCCCATTTTTTTGTCGTAGGAAGTGTCGAACCAGTTTTTTACGGTTTTGAGGGTTGTTGTCTTTCTTATGGGAAAAAAAGTTTTTGCTCGCTATTTTGGGCGAGTGACGGGCTCGTTCATTGGACACGTCATAAATTGTTTCCTAATGGCATTGGTCGAATTGTAAACCCCGTGGTTTACGGCGAGCAGAGCATGCGTGTCGTGCTGTCACAGGTCAATGAAAGCCTTCTAGACCCTAAACAAGCTGGAAAGTTGACGTGCAAGCGGATCCGCGATCGTAGCGGCTGAGTGCGTAATTTGCATTCGGCAAAACATACAAAACGTGTACAACAATGTGTACTTCGACTTCCACAAAGAGGCCACTTTGTCGTGAGTTTTGTGACAACATTTTATGCGAGCCTGTGTCGAGGCTAGCCCCGCGAAAAGAAAAAATGCGGTAAAACATACTGTACGACCGAACCAGTTCCGGTCCGGCCACATGTTACAGGTTCGGAGCTATGACAACATAAAGAAAGGGCTCCTGAACACGGCATATGTTAGGCTGTTAACATGGAACAGAACATGATTGGAGCCTTTGACCGGGATCCCCGTCGATGCCTCTAGTCGCTACGTGTCAAGTATGAAACCGTGTTGAACTTTAGTGTAGGGCGGTTATGCGATTTACCAGGGCCGACTCGGCAGGTTATGTGTGCTGACCGTGGGAAAATTTATCGAACTCTGTCGCGTTCGTAGAATCGTATGCGATGAACTCGCATTGAGAGATCGTTTGTCGAAAAGGTTGAACGCATCGAAGATTTCGTAACTTGGCAAGATCCGCGAAGATCCTTTACAGTTGCACCATGTCGTTTTTCTACTAGGAAAAACACCATCGATACAAAAAACCACTTAAGTTAGTAACGACTTCCCGCTAAAAATATTTACAAATATTGACATGGACCTTGGAGAAGAAAAACTGCGTCTACGTAAGTACATTCGTCCATGACGTTCGGTGGTGCATGCACCACCACGTGTGTGCGACCACCCTAAAATGTCCTTCGTAAGCCGAAGACGGGTTGTGCACCCGACATGCCAATCAATCAGTGACAGCAAAAGACTTATTACTTTGGGCATGAACTCTGACGAGCCAGCTCGAGAATGGGCAACCATTGTAACGGATTCGACTGAATCCTTTGCCGACTAGGCCAAAACCGCGATGCTTGAGGGTCTCCGACCCTCAAGCCATCCCGTCTAACCGCCCACAGTCCCACATGACCTCGCTCGAGCCACATGGCTCCTTCGACCGGTCAGCGTGGCACTGCCACACTACAGCCATGTTGAGTCATATTTAATAATTATTCGTAAGAAGCCTCGTCTTTTGGTGTTTTGATATTTTGTGAATTGTTCATTGTATTAATTGTTCATTTCATGGCGAAGGAATTGGAATCCATGCAATATGCATAATGCTATTACACTATGTAGTATGCATAATGCTCTGTCTCTCACGTGTAAGAGTCGGGTTCCCAAATACCCCGGTGTTTTCTTCCCCCAAAATCACGTAGTCTCAATTATTTTTTGTCATTGGACACCTCTTACAAAAGCATGGTATCCCTCGATTCCATTTTGTTTGGGAAATTAGGTGTACAAGGCACTCATAAAAGACAAGTTCGTTAAAAACATGTTACTTGAACTGTATGTAGCTGTATTAAGGGTTTATGGTGTCAATGTACTTAATATATTAGGTATTTGAAAGGCGTGTCATAGTATGGGTGTACTTACTACGTTAGTAATAGTTAGTGACATAGTAATGGTGTACACACCATGTCAGTACGCTATAGTATTTAGTGACATTGAGTATCATACAAACATGTCACAGTATTTGTACATGTGTGTGGCGTTTTGTCCACGACATAACTGTGGTATGGTTATCAATGTGACTGTGTGTATTTGCAGTCATGCATGGCACAATATGTACATCACACAAAGCACTACGTGTGTAATTGTCAGTGGCATAAAGTATGACAGACACATGTGACTACGTTTGACACATTTTGGGGTGAAATGGGCCATCATAGTTCATCTGTGTAATGTGTCATTCATTTGTGTCTTTTGTGACAAAAAACATCGTCCATTGTTCATGTACAGAACATCACTTGCCAACTTCATCTCTGCCTTTGTAATCTAACCAACATGGAAGGCACTTCACCTCCACCATCTCCTGCATTTCTCTTCCCATTCCTTATGGGAGCTACAACTCTATGGGTACTTGAAAATTACATCAAGTATGGCTGCGCTCAATGCCAAGCGGTGAGGCATGACTACTTCTACAAACAAGCTTACAACGAGGGATATACAACCGGCCGTCGCAAGGCAGAGAGGGACGCAAAGAAGGAGAACACGAAGAAGAAGAAGAAGCTGCATGTATCGGGACTTTTTTGTTGTTAGAGCAGGCTTGTTCTTGTTCCGGCTTGTGCACACATGTAAGCGATGCAATGTTCATGTAGTGTGCACTCTTGAAAGACAAGTTCACTAACACGTGCAATGCACTGTCATTGACCTTTACACTGTGCTACTTCCCCCTCCCCTAAACCTTGGATAACCCCCTCTCCCTTACCCCATTCGCCCCTTCCACCACTAATCCGTGCCACACATAATTTTGTCACTGCTCTAGTGCCACACTCCTCCCACTCCTCATCATCCTCTGACCCCTCCTCTTCGTCATGCTCCTCTCTCTCATCGTTGCCATTGTCGATGTTGATGACTTCCCTGTATTGAGGTCCCCTCCCCGAATGGCAGCAGCTTGCTTAGCAACATCGTTTGCTCTCACGCTGGCAGCGACGTTTGCAGTTGCAGTAGAAGTTGCAGATGCGCGTGTAGCCCGGACTACAGCAGATGCAGCTCCTGGTGATGGTGCGTGTGGGTTAGGACAGCTGCGCCTGGTGTGACCACGGTAGTCGCAATTTGACGTTGGACGTGGAATGGCCGCCTCGGGCTAGCAGGAAGTGGAGTCGCGACCACGTCTCCACCGGGATGCCCCCGTCGTCGTTGGCACCCACGAGGTAGTGGATGGCGGTAGCGCTTACGACACAGAGCTGTTCGAGGGCTCGCTCCCACTCGACCGTCGTGCACGCATGAGCAAGCCGCCAGATCTCCCGCGCGGCCACTCGTCCACAATGCGACCTCACGTTCTTGGAGAGATGCTGCACACACGCCGAATGCGCCACTCCAACCAGCTCCAAAGCCACAGCCAGCTGCAACCCACGTTCGCGATCGCAGATGACGACAGCTCCAGCTTCGGCCGCCGACGGGAATGCTGTGGCGAGTAGCTCGGCGAACCAACGCCAGTTGTCCGCGTCCTCGGTTGGCACAAACGCCCACGCAATGGGAGATGTGTGGTCGTTTACAACAAACGCCTACACGAAGAGCAACAGCTGCGTAAACTCATCTTCGGAAAGTGTCGTCCCACGCCATGATGCGGCATATGTGTCCAAAGCCCTCTCGGCATGCGCCAGGAGCACAAAACGCTCTCTTAAACCTGTGCTCGGCATCTTCCTCGGCGAGCACCAATGCCCTGGGGTCCACCCGTAAAATCTGCACAAAAAAAATGAAGAATGCAGTGTCAACATGTGTGCAAAGACACACAAAATTGAGTGGAAAGCGAGGCATGGAGTGGTAAACAGTCACCTCTGCACAAAGGGCTGGGAAAAGCGCCCAAGACAGGCGGAGCTCTTGCATGAAATCATCGCGAGACTTGCTGCGAGCGCGCCACATAACGGGATACCTGACCGACTCCCCCGTGAATGCGTAGACATCAGCTTGGAGTGTGGACACCGATGCGGTGATGTCTTCCATGAGGGTGGCTCGCACGTGACGCAGTACCCACCCCGTTGTCCTTCACGGGCTACCATGACCTTCGCCCGGATTGCATTTGTGGCCTTCAAAGTGAGTGACGACCACGTTCCCAAGCCGCCGGTTGTATGTGGCCCGAAGCATCCAAGACAGCCATGGGTGCGCCAACCACAGCGTACCACCACCTTGCCGTGCTCACTTCGCACCCATGACAGCGGCATGCGGTGGGCGACAGCATAGTCCTCCACGGCATGTCGGCAGCCGGTCATGGTGGCAAATGCCATGCCTCCCGGGAACTGTGTTTCGGAATGTTCGTCCTCTAACCCCGGATACGGCTCGTCTTTGTCCGAGGACCATGCAAAACAGAAAACAAAAAGGCACGTTTGAAGTGCCTACTCTCACGCCACACACCGACCTCGCGATGTCAGGTCCGCTTATAGCAGTTTGACCACCATTTACATCATGTACCTGCGAGAACTACACGCGGCGGCCTCCCATTCGGATATGGCGGTGGCCCATTCAAGCGCACCCTCTGGTTACGATGGTTAGAACCGGGAGGGACTTCATCAGCGACAGCGTTCATACGTTCCAGGAGGTTGACGGGGTTGCCAACTCTCCTAAGGTCTGCGGATCCAACAATTTGGATGCGAGGACCACCCGGACGCGGTCGTGGAGACCGTCTGACGTGAACTGCATGGTACACATTGTAGGGCTGGTACCTCTGGGCAGTGGATCGGGCTTGCGCGTACGACTCCATGGCGGCAAGGAGAGACACATGACCTGTGCACTTGACGCCATTGACGCTTTAGCCGCGGTCGAAAATCACCGTTAGGCGTGGACGCGGGCACACCATCGTAGCACGTCTCGCGCATCCCTTGCCACAGCGCGAGCATATCTCCCGGCAAGCTTGCATGGCCGTCGTTGGAGGCGGATAGCAAGATGTTGGACTGAAGCTTAAAGAGGGCGTTCATCGCCAACTACCGAGCGTCATAGGGAAACATTGTACAGAATGGTCATTATTGCTGTTCGGCGAGCCTGTCCTTAAACACTGCTTAGCTACATGCGAGAGTGGTGAAACCCTGAGGTACACTGTCCATGTCACAACGGACGCCGAATTACTTACCATGTGAGATACCATTTGTGTAACATTCGACGTCTCCGTCTCCCATTAGCAAATTCCTTGGGTAAAGGCCACGAAAGATTTCAATGCCTCGCAAACCTGTGTTCTTTAATAATTATGTGGAAATATGCCTTTTTTCTCTCAGGAAGAACATTTTCCGTCGGACCAAGGTCACGTGAGCCACAAAAGAAAAGGTCTTCGAAGGTAGTTGGCAAAAAATGCATCTCAATTTAATTTCGAGTACCAGGCGGCAGGAAATCCTTTCGATGTGCAGGAAAAGCGCGAAAATTACCCCCGCCGCATGTCGGTTTGGAATAACACCTGTCATTCGGGGGGCGCATAATAGATCTACTTGCCGCAGGTATTTGGCATTCGACGCCTGGGACGCCACCTGATGAGGGTGCGGTGCGGGAAAGGTCAGGCGGCGCAGTAATTCCCCGTTTAGTGTATCCGTGTATCCGCGTCCTGGAGTCGACCGAGGGCAAACGGGCCCTATCTAATGACTTCCGAACCACGCGTGGTGGCTTCCTCCAGTATTGTTTGTTGGCTACGTTCGGTTAGTCTTCGGAGACGCAAACCGTTGATACCGGCGTCGGCGATATGGCGGTTTGTACGCGAGTTGGATCGCAAAGTTGTCCTTCCCTTGTATCGATTTACAAACAGTTCACATTCCCGCGCTAGGTCCGGCACGAATTGTACCGCGCGGCGGCTCTTCTAGTGCCAAGGCGGCGGGCTTGGCTTGGCGTGGCGTGACGGCGGGTCGCGGTCACCCAACAACGCCAGTTGCGACAGCGCACAGCGTCGCACATCATTTCGTTTTCATTGCATTGCATTGCCCTGCGTTGCTTCGCATAGCATCACATCGGTCGCTGATGGGTGGGCAGGAGGATATTTCCGAACGACACCCCTAAAAATGTTGTCGTTATTTCTTAATGTCAAAGGAGAGGGACAATTCTTTCGGAACTATGAAGATCGTCGTGGGTTTCCTATGATGATGGTGAATATTGTCGACGGAAAACTACAATGTACGACCCAATTTGACGAGGGACAGGATGGACTGAAAACTTTTCCCATGCCCATATAGCTCTGACTATACACCTACCTCTAAGCAGGGTCGCACTGCACAGCAATGCGTCGCAAAGCGTCGGTCACCGTCATCCGTCCCCTCCCCCCCTCGGCTGCCGTCATGGTGGGGGACGAACTCCATCGCCACCCAAACCTTGTGTGCGTCAGCAGCCCAAGGGAAGAGCAGGTGACAGTTCCTGTCGGGCGGCCCACGGATCACGCGGAGGTTGGCTACCTTTCGTGTCTCTCCTCCTTGGACATGGCTTCTTCCGTTTCCGCGGTTCCGATCTGCATTTCGTCTCTGAGGGTGAGGCTGGTTGCGGTTGGAATCGATGGTTGAACGAGTTCAACCATCGTTCTCGCAAGTGCTGTCCGTGGGGTTTTCGCCTGGAAGGTTGTCGAGGCAGTCCAACTTGACCCTCCATGTTCATCCGTCCGGATGGGGTTCCTTCACCTCGTGTTCAACTAACTTAGCGGGTCCCACTCAGCGCACCAATTATCCGACGTTATCCCAACCTCCGGGACGGGGCCCAGGCCGTCCGTCCGGACGAACCGGACCCCATCCACGCGTGGATCCGGACGACGTGGTCCTGGACCACGCGTGGGGGCCTGGACATCAGGGCAGCTGCGCT
>SZWC01031737.1:0-17150 GCA_023375785.1 Penium margaritaceum | reverse complement strand
CTGTCTACTTATCTCTCTCTCCTTCTTCCCTCTCCTTTCTCTCTCCTCCCCTCTACTCTCCCTCTCATCCCTCTCTCTCTTTCTCTCTCTCCTTGCCCTGTCTGCTCTCTCCCTCTCCCCTCTCTCCCCCCCAATCTCTCTCTCTCTCTCTCTCTCTTTCTCTCTTTCTCTCTCTCTCTCTCTCTCTCTCTCTGTGCCATCCCTCTTTTTACGCGTTTTACTCTCCCTCTGTCTCTCTCTACTCCCTCTTTCTCCCTCTGTTTCTCCTATCATTCTCCATCAATCCCCTTTTTTTTCTGCCCCTTGACCTTCCTCAAGCCCCTCCTTTCCCCCCCTCTCTTTTGCTCTCTCTACCCCCCTCTTGTCTCTCCTCTTTTTCCTCTTTCTGCCCCTCCCTATTCTTCCTCACTGATCCACCTCCGTATGCTCCCTCTCCGTCATTTTGCTCCTTTCCACATCCTCTCCTTCCCCCGCTATCCCCGTTTACTAGTTTCCTCACCCCTCTTACTTTTCTTGTTCTGACGGCTCTTGGTCCTTTGGGTATGCCTGGTCTTCTCTGTGCAGATCTACACTTCTGCCTCTCCGGACTATGTCTCCATCCATGGGTGAGCTTGGTCCTTTTTTCTTGTGCTTGTTCCCTTTTGTACTGTCTTTCTCCCCTTCACCCTCTTCCCTTCCTCCCCTCCTTCTCCCTCCTTCTTCCTCCTCTTCTTGTTCTTCTTTTTGTCTGTCTTCCTTTCTTTCTCGTCTTCCTCCATCTGCCTGTGTCCATGACCTCTCCTTCTTTTCCCTTTCCTTCCCCCTGTCCCTTCTGTCTATTTAAGGCCACCATATCTGCGCCTCGTGTATGTTGTTTGTGCTTTTCGTGTTCGCTCATGTGCGGCTCGTGTCCGCGTTATTTCCCTCGTGCAATTTGTTTTTCTCCCCGCCTTGTCCTTCTCTCCTCGCTCTGTTCTCTTGCTCACCTTCCTCCGACTTTCCTTTTCCTTCTCCTTGGTAACGCTCTTACCCTTGACAGCCTCACCTCCCCTTTCTGTCTTCTTTATGCATGCGCATGCTCCTCTTCTTTCTCTCTCTTCCTACTTGTCTTGTTGTGCTCCACCCCCTCATTCTCCCTCTCACAATCTTCTTGCATCGCTCTTTTCCTCCCCGCTCTTGTCTCTCTCGTCTCTCTCTCTCTCTCTCTCTCTCTCTCTCTCTCTCTTTTCCTTCTTCCCTCTCATGCATTTCCTCTTACTTCTCTCCGCTCCTTGTCTTTACCCTTCTCTCTTCTCTCCCCTCCCTCCTCTTTCCTTCACTGTATTCCGTGCTCCCCTTCCTCCCCTCTTCCTTTGCTCCTCTTCCACTACACTCACATCCTCTCTATCCCCTTCCTCTCCTCCTCTCCTTACCTTCCCTAGCCCCCTCCCTTCCTCTCCCTTTCCTCCTTTGCTCTTATCCTCTCTCCCTTTCTCCCTCTCTCTCTCCCTTCCTTTATCCTCTCTTATTGTCCCCTCTCTCTTGCTCTCTCTCCATCTCTCTCTTTCTCTTTCTCTATCTATCCATATCTTGCTCTCTCTTTCTCTCTCTCTATTCCTCTCTTTCTCTCTCTATGTCTTCTCCTCTCTCTTTCTCCATCTGCCCCTCTTTCCCCTTCTCCTCTTTGCTCTCTTCCTCTCCTCATCCTTCTTCACGTCACAGCTTTGTTCTTCCTCCCACTCGTTCTCCTCCCCATGTGTCTCTCTCTCTCTCTCTCTCTCTGTGTGTCTCTATCGCTCTCAGCCCCTCCTTCACATTCTAGATTTCTTCCCTTCTCTCCTTTCCTGCCTTTCTTTGCCCTCTCTTCCTGTATCCTTTGTTCCTTGTTTTCCCCCTCTCTTTGCCCCTCCTCTCTTTTCTAATGTTTTGTATCCTTCCGCTCCCTCGTCCTCCCTTCTCTTTTCCTTGTACCACTCTTGCTCACCCACTTGTCATGCTCCCTCTCTTGTGGCCCATGCCTTTCCGTCGGCTGGCTGTGTGCTAGGTCTGTCTGTCTTCCCATCGTTTGTTTTGTTCTTTGGTTCTTGCTCCCCCTGCTCCTTTCATTCACCTCCCTCTTCCAGTGCACTCCCTTAGATACACACCTGACACTATTGTTCACCCTCCTCCTCTGCTAACTTTTCGTTCTTCTCGTAGTCATTTATTCTTGGTGTCCATCGCCCCACGGTCTATGCCTAGCTGCATCATGGAGGATCTCCGCCTCTCAGGCGCCTTTGTTGTTGCCATTGTAGCCGGTGCGGTAAGCGAGTATGCACCCCCTCAAGACGTCTCCTCCCGTGCTACGAACCCTCATGTTTCCATTGATCTTGGCCATGTTAACGACTCTATCATCCCCTCCCCTCGTTCTGTCATTGTGGTAGCGGTCACCGCGGCTCTCGATGCGCCACGTGCAAACCTCTCTTTGTCCCTCGGCCACCCAACCCCCACCTCGACCCCTCAGTTCCCCTTCTTGGTGGCCATCCTTGACGCCCTTGATTTTCGTCCCTCTGACTCACCCCCTTCCATTCCCCCCGTCTGTCCTGTTGACATTGTCGACCCTCTTGTTTATATTACTGGAGCCACCGATGATCCTACACACGTTGCCGTTGCCCTCGGCGGTGTTTTCAGTCACGGTAGTGCTATTGTTCTTGGCAATTTCTTCACTGTCGGCGGTGTCGTTACCCTGAGCATTGCTGTCGCCGTCGGCAGTGTCGTTACCCTTGGTGGTGTCATCGTCCTTGGCAGTGTTGTTTTCCGAGCGATGCTGTAGCTTCCGGCCATGTGGTCACTCTCGATAGTGCTGTCACTCTACGCGGCGCCATTTTCCCCATTGTTGGTGTTCCTTGGCAATGTCATCACCCCTGGCGGCGTCTTCGCCTCTTCCAGTGCTTTCGCGGTCAGTGGCGCTCTTGTTGGTGGTGCCATTCCGCTCGGTAGCAATGTGCTTGCTGGTTGTGGCATCCCCATTGATGGTATCATCTCCGGCGGTGGCGCTGTCCATGTTTGCGCCCTTCCCCCTGGTGACCCAGTTGCTACCCTTTCTTGCACGGAGGCTCGCCTTGATGCCATGACACTCACGGTTGCTCAGCTAGCCTGTCTTGGTATCCACCCCCCTCCTACTACATCGCAACCTTTGACTCATGCCCTTAGGCACATCCCGGGCACCCCTTCTTCGATTTGTCTCCATGCTTTGTGTCCTATGCCCACATGGATGACCTTTGGGAGCACTTTGACCCCTGTCCCAATCTTTCCTTTGCTCACCCTAATCGCAACACTCTTGTCTTCCACCTCCTCCATTTAGCTTCCCCTTCTATCACTCTATGCCAGCTCGATTGGTCCGCGCGGATCACCTCCCTTCTCGCTCGCCCTCATGAGGCTTGGACTGCCCCTCTAGATCTTTACTCCTGTGACTCTTTCCGCTTTGCCACTTCTCTCCTTGCCAACTTTCGGGCTCTCTGCCACTGTCTTGACAAGTCCTTGGGTGCTTACCTGGTCCGCATGGAGCTCTTGCAGAGCGAGCTCCTCACTAAGGGCACCTCCTTGACATATATTGCTTTTGTCAACTCTGACGTCATTGGTTCGGACCTGCCTTTGCCAGTGCTCTCATTTCCCTTCCCCTCACCCTCACCCTTCAGATCGCGTATCAGAATTCTGCAAAAATTTTGCCATTTTTTGGACGGGCTCCACTATCTCAAGGCAGTCTCTAAGCGTGTCAACCCTCTCGGTGAGCCCAACCTGTCCGATGTTCTGCCCGGCCTCCTTCAACCTCTAGCGACTCATGCCCTTGTTGTTTGTGCTTTGCCCGGCGGTGGTGGTAGTGGTTGTGGTGGCCGTGCTCGGCCGTCGACGTGTTGGAACTGCTTGGTTGTGGGTCATTGTCATGATACGTGCCTGCTTCTACCGGTGTCTAATCTTTAAGAACGCATTGCGCGCAAGCGTGCCCCCTTCCGTGGTCGTGGTTACGTTGCCACTGGTGGTCCTTTACCTGGTGTGGTCCGCGACGCTCCTCTGCTTGCCGCCCCCATCCATCCACCCCTGGTACGTGCGCCCCCCCTTCTACTTACGTAGGATGCGATCATCGCTCTCATCTGTCATGTCCTACCTAAGGACGTGCTTGGCGGCCTGCTGCTCGATGGTATGTCTCCTCTGTTTGATCTACTCGCTGCCCTTACCTCTTTTCCACTTTCTCCTAGTATTCCCTCGCTCGATTCTTGCCCGTCTCCCCTCTCCCCTCGTAAGACTACATAGTATCTCCTCTCCAACACTGAGCGTGTCATGGCTTCGTCTTGGGTGGTCAACGGTGTTGCGACAGATCATATGTGTCCCGTTTGCAAACTGTTTATAGACTTTAGTCCACTCCCCCTGATCACTTTGGTGTACACTGGTGATGGAACCCTCCTCCCTGTGCTCCGTGTTGGCACTGTCTACCTCACCTCCTCAGTTGGCTCCCTCACCTTGTCCTTGGTTCACTACTTCCTGGCTCTTGATTTTTCCCTTCTATCTGTTCCGACTCTCGACGTGTGCGGGTTCTCCACCACCTACACCATTGGTCTTGTCGCTGTCAGTGATCACGCTAGTGGTCGCATCGTACTTCGTGGTCGCCAACCTTCTGGCGAGGGCTGGTACCATGTTCTCAGTCCGTACTCCGTCTTGGCGCATGCAGCTGATGTTGTTGCATTTGTTGCTCTCTCTCGCTCGGCTCAATTGCACATTTTTCATTGTGGCCTTTGCCATCTTCCGTCCCCCACCATGGCCTCCCTCCTCTTCATCGTCCCCATTGATGGTCTGTCTGACCCATCATTTGGGCCCCTTGCGCTGCAGATTGCGTTTTTTGTGCTATCGGCAAGATGCATCGACTTCCTTTCCCCCCCCCTCTTGCGTGTGTGTACCTCTCGAGCGCGTGCATGCTAATATCCTTGGTCGTCTCTAGGATGAGTCTTTTGTTGGTCATGCCACATATGTCCTGAGCTTAATCGACGACTATTCTCGTTACACCTGGGTCTTCTTTCTTCGGGAAAAGAGCATTATTTCTTAGACCATCCAGTCGTGGTACGCGTCTGCAGAAGAACAGAGTCGTCACTAGTTGTTGAGCTTTTGATCTGACCGCTGTGGCGAGTTCTTTGGTGACACAGCGTCGTTCTTTGACCATGATGGCATAGTTCATGAGCTCTCTGCTCTATATTCTCCATAGCATTATCGGGTTGCTGAGTGTTGGAACCATACGCTCGTTGAGGGCGTCCGCACTATTATGGCTGAGGTTGGCTTCATTGATCAAGGCCGTAACTTCTGGTTTGAGGCGGCATGTTATCCCACGTGGGTATCAAATTGGATCCGACATGGTCCTCTTGCCCCCGACACAACGATATTCTAGCTTTTCTTTGGTCGACATGCCAGCCTTAGCGAGGCTGTGGTTTGGGGCACCATGGCTCTTGTCTACCTTACTCCCCTCTTTTGGTCTCACAAGCTCAATCCTCTGCGTCACCCTTGTTCTTGTACACACCAATTCTGGGACCCGCTCGCCCATCGCCTCATTGAGTTTTTTCACGCTCGTTTTTTTTATTACTTGCCTTACAGGGCTCCCCGCTCAGACCGCTGTCCCCCTCCCTCAACCTCTGCCACAGTGTACACCTCTGATGGCCTTCTAATCTCTAGTGCCCCTTCCCCATCTTCACCTCCCTTGGTTCCCTCCTCCTTGTCTCCTCCGCATCCATCCACCTTTGCTCCTCTCCCTCCCTTTGTGTCCCCACCGTCCATCCTGCCACCGACCTCTCACCCCCTTCCCCTTGCTCCCACTTCCTTCCTTTCCTCTTCGTCTGCCCTACCGCCCCATCGTATGGCTCCTCCCCTTTCTTCCACACTCATCCCCGCCTCCATGGGGGGGCCTCCCGTCATGTCCGTCTCCCGTCCTCTCCTTCTAGTCCTTTGCCCTCTACCTCACCTCCCATCCCACTTCCCCCCTCTCTGCCTGCTCTATCTCCCACACCTCTGTCTCCTCCCCTGGCCCCTCTACCCCCATCCCACCATCGAGGCGAGCCGAGGTAGCATGCGCACGCATGCTGCATGGGCTCGTCTTTCTATCCCTACTCCACCCCCTCCTCTCTCTCCTCGCGTACCTCTTCCTGTCCCTCCCATTTCTACGTCTCTACTTCCTTGTTTTGTTCTGGACACTCCTCCCTCCTCACCTATTTCTTCCGACACTCACTCTCACACTGCTCGCACCCTTGCCTACGCCTTTGTCCCTCTATTTGTCGTCCCTCTGCCTCCCTCCTCCTCCCATATCTCATCTACCACTACAGTCGTTCCTCCGTCGGTCTCTTCCACCTCATCAATCCCTGTGTTGTCCCCTCCCTCTCCCTCTTGGATCTCCCCTATGCCTCTTCCCCCTTTCTCCTCCGCCCCACCTCCTTCCTCCTCCCCACCCCTCCCTTGCTTGCCTCCTGCCATTGTCCTATCATCACCCATTTTTCCCTCGCTCGTATCCCCTGCTTCTCTTCTTGTCTTCNCTCTCACACTGCTCGCACCCTTGCCTACGCCTTTGTCCCTCTATTTGTCGTCCCTCTGCCTCCCTCCTCCTCCCATATCTCATCTACCACTACAGTCGTTCCTCCGTCGGTCTCTTCCACCTCATCAATCCCTGTGTTGTCCCCTCCCTCTCCCTCTTGGATCTCCCCTATGCCTCTTCCCCCTTTCTCCTCCGCCCCACCTCCTTCCTCCTCCCCACCCCTCCCTTGCTTGCCTCCTGCCATTGTCCTATCATCACCCATTTTTCCCTCGCTCGTATCCCCTGCTTCTCTTCTTGTCTTCTCGTCTATCGCCTCTCCAGCTTCCCCCCCACCACTCCCCTCCCCCTTCCCTACCTCTCCGGTAGTCCTTTCTCTCCTCCTCCCTCCCCACCTCTGCCCTCCTTCGCGGTTGCATTCCCTTCGTCTCGCGCTCTGTCGACTTACACCTTCCATTCGGGTCATGTCCACGGACGCCACTTCTTCCATGTAGAATTTCACCATGCGCTTGATGCCTACACTGGCCATCGCTTTGTCGATGCACTGACGTCTGCTTTGCGTTCCGCGCTGCCACATCTATCTTGTCCACCTCCTACTATCCCTCTCCCTTTGATGAGTCCGATCCCCTTAGCCTTGGTGACACTCTTGCGCGCCCAAACGCTATTACCTAGCACACGACTTGTGTCGTAGAGCTTGCCGCTCTAGTTGAAAATGGTGTGCTCAAACTCGCTCACCTTCATCTTGATCGCACGGCAATCAATGCCAAGTAGGTCCTGCGTAAGAAGTTCATCGCCTCAGGTACCTTCGACAGGTTCATTCAGGTTTATGTGGATGGCCTTCTCATCACCTCTCCTTCCTCCTCTACAATATTCAAGGCAAAGGGTCTCCTCTCCTTGGCGTATACCATGAAGGACCTTAACCTTGCGGCCATGTTCTTGGGGATGCAGATTGAGCGCCTACCTGGTTGTGTGTTGGTCCATTAGGAGCGTTGTATCCAGGCCCTCGCGGACCGCTACTTCTCTGTTGTTTATCTCTCTCGTCCCCTCTCTACTGCCTCCATGCCCATGCCAACGGGAACACAACTAGCCCTTCTTGTGGCCCACGACACCGAGGTGGGTGCATTGGAGTCCCCCATCACATTTTAGTCCATCATTGGTGCGCCCACATACCAGACTGGCACCACGCGCCTGGACATCGCCTTTGCGATGAATATCCCAACCCAGTATGCCCATGAGCCTTGCACGACCCATCTCCAGGTGACCGAGCACATCCTTTGCTATGTCCTTGGTTCTTCTCATGCTGGCCTTGTCTTCCAAGCTGGGTCTTGTGTGCCACTCTTCGAGGGCTATGCTGACAGTGACTAAGCCCGTGATTTGGATGCTTTCAACAACAGAGGCTTCGTCTTTCTCTTGGGCTCTACTATCGTGTCCTGGCGTAGTGGAAAACAAGTGTGCGTGGCTCACAGCACGGGAGAGGCCAAGTATTCGCTTTTGGATGGTGCTTCCATTGAGGCGGTGAAGCTCCGTCGCTTTCTTGGTGAACATTGTCTCCCCACCCCGACTGTACCCCTCTAAACGGACAGTGAGAGTGGGTTGGCTATTACGAGGAATGCCGGTGCTCTTCATTTCCACACCAAGTACATCAATGTTGAGCACCATTACGTGTGTGACATCGTCACGAGAGGCAATATCTCTCTTCGGTTCATCGTCGTTAAGTTGTAGCTTGCTGACTTTCTCACGAAGGCTCTCCACGAGCCTGCCTTTGCTTTGAGTATCACTATTGTTGGTTTTTGTACCCTGCCCTCGTTGGACTGACGCCCCCCTTTCCTTTCCTATTGCCCTTGCCCACATCGTTTGGTCCTCTACTTGATGACCGCTAACACGCTACATCGATGTTCATCCCCTACTTTGGGCTTCTTTATTACGTGTTTTCGTCCTTTGTAGGTTCTTTAGCACTCGTTGATGCTCATTGTTGATCATGTGTCTCCCATTCGTCTCCGCACATTACCTTGTCCCGTCTCTCCCGTTTGCCGCCCCCCCCTTTTGTGCCGTCTTTGTACCTCTATTGTCATGTGCCTTTGGGTGTTAGTGCAGGCCCTTGATAGTGTGACGTTGCTCTGGCGGTGTGGTGCTTCGAGTGGGATGCTCCGGTCGGATGTCGCTGGCTTGGTGCTTTTGGATGGGTTCTCTTGGATGGGTGCTTTTGGAGGGTTGATTCTATGTGGATGCTCATAGAGGGGTGCTTGTGGATGGGCGCTTCTGGATGGTTGCTCCTAGAGGGGTGCTTTTTGCGGGATCCTTCTGTCGCGTTCCTTGGCCGTGTGCTTCGAGAGGGGTTCTCCAGGCGGGTTGCCCCCCTGATGCTCTATGTCACCGTCTCCGTGGCGACAGGATCCGGCTCGCTCGTGTCACTTTACCTAGTGGATCTGTCGATTGCCTCTCGTGGGAATTAGGTGCTTGTGGTGTGGTGTTTAAGCTTCCTGCCTTCGGCATCCACCCTCGCTTGGGCTATCATGTTAAAGTGGCGAACATTTGGCGCCACCTGTGTTAGAAGGCCTAGTTTAGTCCTAGACTTGTTCTTTGGGGTTGTTTTCCGTGCGAGGCATATGTCTCGCTACTCTGTGCACTTTTGGGACACCCTCGACGTTTGCTCGAGCGATTTTGCTTGTGTCTTACGTGGCTCACCACAGGATGTGGAGAGCCACGCAAGGCTTGTATTTCAACCTGATAGGTGTGACACTCCCAATGCTTAGTTTTCTCTTTAATCTTCATATTTCACCGTCTCAATCTTCTCTTGCTATCGCATCGATCTTCTCCTCACAGCACTGAAGAGCTCCGCTCCTCACAACTCTTGAGAGCTCCAGACCCCCTCCACAACTAAGTGTCGCGCTCCCCCTCCTCAACTTGAGAGCCCTCGCTCTCAGGTCTCACTCTCTCTTCACCGATCTCTCTCTCTCTCTCTCTCTCTCTCTCTCCATCTCTCACTCTCACTCTCAGGCCCGTACACGTCATCTTCAACAGGCTTATGTACAGGGAGTGACAAGATTCCTTGTTATGAAATCAATGGTGAATTTCATCCATAGCACAGTCCAAATGAGGACACGTTGGATTAGAATCAATCCGCTTTAGCATTGTTCTGCTAGCATTGATCATAACTCCCTGTTCATTGGTATAAAGATCGTGCAAGTTGATAGCCATTGCTTAAAGAAATCGTTAAACCTAAAACTGGTTTCTTCATATGAACCAAACTCCCTTTAACCCTTTTCAAAGAGAATTTTAGGTACCGCCACCAACATTTTGATGTTGGCCTAAACATTTGGTCATTGACACATCTCATCCATATGATTTGTTTTCCCTTATACGCACTTGTCGTCGTCATTGGAATACGACTATAGGAATTGCATCTATTATGTTACCTAAATGCTCATATGACGCAGAGTCTTCCGATATCTTAGAATCTGTTGTCTATTGGAAGTTATTCATCATAGGCATAGAAGATAGGACCGCGAATTCTTGAATGCATGTACAAAGCATAACGGTTGTTTTTAGTGCTTTTTGTTAAATCACATTAACATCACAACTATAGATGCAGTGGTTCTTGGAGTCTTTGTATTTTGACTCGATTATCACTAGGTTTTTCTTTAGCATCCATAGTTCACTTTACAAACCAAGCTTGTCAATCATGTTGTTGCTTATGAAACTATTAGAACCTCCTACATCCAATAGTGTTGGTACAATTTCGCGACTCTTGCATCCTTCAAGTTGAACGTTGAGAAATATAATCTGTTGGTATTTCTCATACCCCTCCTTGAACCTTGAGAAATACTATTTGTTGGCCTTTCTCATACCCCTCCTTGAACCTTGTGATATCATAAACCCTTTACAACACTATACGTCATTTAGATGGGCGATTGTTACATGCCAATAGATCCTCACATATAATAGTCGAGCTTTTCACTCTTGCTCTTTACCATTTCCTGACTCATTTTTCTATGACTTCCCTCCTGTTTTGGCTTGCTACATGCTTAGATAGCTGTGAGCGATGTGCCTCACTTTTTTGTAGTTGTAGCATGCGCACATCTTTTCTTTGTGAACAAATTTGACCTCCATTAGATCTAAGGACTTGGCTAATTGGCCTTTTCCGTTTGTGCGGTAACTGTTGTTGAGAGGTTGTCTACCATGCATTTTTTTGATCGGAACATTATTGTCAGTTCTCCCAATCCTTTTAGATGATGTCATCATCCATGGTAAGTTGTTTTTGTTGCCAAAAATGAAAATCGCTAGTTGGACGTCTTGTTTCAGGCCTTTGTTGTAGTGGAAACAAAGCTTGTCGAGGGCGATGTTTGCATGAGTGACGATCTCATGGAATATGTGTGTATGTTATGCCACGCTTGACTGCTAAAGGAGATGCCTTAGCTTGTACCATGCCTCTAGAATCTTGTTCAGTCATTCAAATGGTGCAAGCATTGTGCGTAAGAACTTCTTCTCATTTGGTGGCGTATGCGATCTCGCCATTGTGGGTTGATCTACTCCAAGGGTAGAACGCCCATGGGCGGTGATATGAGATGAGCATTGTTGTTCATTGATGTGGACTTGTCGGTTTCTTGTTACTGTTAGATGGCCTTTATGTCAGACCACTAACTTAGCGTCATGCTTACAAAAAGCGCAACCGTGAGGTCATTCTTGGCTTTTTCTTTTTTTTTTCAATCCTACTATCCATGAGTTCCACCTCAAAACTTTTTAGCCAAATCCAAACCATTGCTCTTTCAAAATTTTCCAATTTCATCCAATTTTGGGATGAATCTTGGGTTTGCTAGGGATTTGGGTATCTCCTCGTGATGAGCACTGCTTTTTGTACACTTGTGTTGCAAAGAATTTCCATCGTGCCATTGAGCTATTGGAGCTGATTGTTGTCAATTCTCTCGTGTGCTAACACATGGTTTGCCTGTTCCACGTTGATATGTGCCTATCCTTCACTGCCACCTCTTGTTCCCGTTGTCGTTTTCAGGGTCGCTGGTAGGGGCGGCTGGTTTTTAGATGTTGTATCCATGATCGAGTTGGTATTTTTATATGTTGGGGTCGATTTGGCTGTTGGATAGCTTGCCATGCCTTTTTCTGTTGTTGATTTATGGTTTGCATGCATAGGCACATTGTGTTCCTCCATCATTTAAGTCATTGACAAAGACCCGCTGATGGTCGTCTAATGTGCTCTTGTACTACAAGTCATATTCATGACGACCCGCAAATTCTTGACGTGCGAGATGTGTTAACGACTTGTGCGAGGTAGTCATGTGGATGAAGTACTTGGATGCCTCTCTAGCACCGTTGTAATCTGATACCGAGTATTATGCAGAATGGAGCGTAGATGGTAAAGAGGTAGATGTTGCAAGGGAGAACACGTAGAAGAATTTATGACACTTGAGCAATTTATATATAGCTGGAAGTTTACTTAGGTGAAAAGTGTCAAACAGATTAAAGTGTATTAAGCAATGAAAAAATTCAAATGAGGCATAGTCGGGGTCGTTACGTCAATTGTCAAATGACATGTGTTGAGTTGCATCGTGAGTAGTCATATTTAAGAAGCTGTGCCAAGATGTCCAGGGGCTTTGAGGATTGATGGTGGATATGTGAGATGCATCTTTATGAATTGAGATATGTCTTAATGGTTTAAGAAGTTGATCAAAAGGTTGTGTTACTTCTCTCATTGTTTTCAATGGTGGTGAAAGTTGTCAGAAAGTTTGGGAAGGTATGCCGTATGGCAAGGGTAGCTGGACGAATTGTCTTTGACTTTAGGAGTGAGAATCAAGGTTTTAATACGCAGTGGGCTATTTGTGTAATGAAGATATTGCTCACTTGAAAACATTAGGGACTTGTGTATGGTTGGTACGTAAAAGTGATGCACCTGCCACAAAGTAAGTGGCCTCAAAACGCGATCTAACGGCAAATAAATTTACACGTTGTAGCTCTGTTCTTGAATTCTTCTGCCTTTTCATAACTAGGCCATTTTGAAGATGTGCATTTCACTCCTCTACTTTGTAGTAGTACAGAACGATGTTCTTGAGATACATGAGAACACAGTTGTTAAGATTTAGTCAAACATTATTTATGGATGCCAAAAGGGCACTGAGGGATGTGACTATGAATGAGGCAATCGTGACATTAAAGTCCTTGTTGGTGATGCGTAACTGATTTACTCGATGCTTTCATGTGATGTGCAAATCTAATGAGAAGCAACGAATACATGTATTTTTGTGAGACTTTTGCCTGGTGGCATTTGTCAAAATGATCCTGTGCTCATGACAAGGGGTAGTGGTGTTTGACACATGTGTCATTTAATGCTTTGAAATCCACACAAACGCACATCTTACTTGTTTTTCCTTTACTTCTTAATGTGTGGCTGTCACATAGGATGACATCGATGGCTATGGAAAATTTTGATGCAACATCTTTTCCATCTATGTTTCGAGTTGCGTTTCCTCGTGCACGTTTATCTCGTAGGTCCCCTTCATCCTAAGATGACTACCCAGCTTTATGTACTCTTGGAGATTGGAAATGTGTTAAAAAGTTAGATTTGAACAATTATTACAGAGACAAAGCCCTCATAATTATTAAAAAACAAATGTGAACTACCCCACACTGGTTGTGAAGTTGACTGGTGTCAAAGCTAATGTTGCGTATCTCGCTGTGATTTGTGTTGATACCCATGAATCCATGTGGACATACCACGCTTGTTTACCATGTTGCACATATTATTTTTTCATGTTCATGATGTTTGTTGACGTTCTGTAATTGCTCTAAGTTTATTTGCAACCTTCATCGTTTTTGTTTCCCATAACTAAGCATGTGTTGTGGGTCATTGAATCAAAAGTACAAATCATGTTTTCTTATGAATGGAGATGTTGACTACTAGAATATTCTTGAATGCACACGGATTAGGAAGGCTAATGTCAGGATGATTTCTTTCACCTATTTGGGTAAGTACTCTAAACCATTACATTGTGTTGATCTTTCATATGTATAAAATTTAGTTTGTTAAGTTAATGGATTTGTACTCATCCATGAACAGTGTTCACTTCAAACATCCTTTGTGCATTGTGTAAGCCATCTCATTCCTTACAAATTTATGAGAAGCTCCTCCTTCTAGTAGTTTAGGTATTGTAATAAGACTTTTTTATCCTCTTGGTTGCACTCAAAATTATTGACTTTTGGTTTTTCTTATCCCCTTGATCAAACTATGATATCTGAGGAATGTTTTCCAATAGCTTTATGAGCCATTCAGATGTGCACTTTATGGGAGTATATTCTTTTGAATACACAATAAGGTTTTCGTTTATTTGTGGTAAAAGCTATGGTGATGGTTTTTGTTGATGTGTGCTTTAGGTTGATGCCTACCAGTGTGCTTAGGGTCATCTTTGAAGGTTCTTGCAAAGGTTAAGCATGTACTACAACCGCAGTGTTTATCACTTTGATTGGTGTAAGAGTCGGCGGTGTTTTGCTACTCATCACAAAAGCTGTTGCTACAACTTGGTTTGCCTCTGGAGCTTTATTAACCTTGTGCTATAGTTCCTTCGTAAATCAAGGCTACTGATTATTATTGCTTGTCACTGAGTGTGGTCAATTCTTTCTTAATCGTCACAAAGTTGCAAACTTGTGTTTGGTTGTGATGATTTTAAGACTTGTGCAAGGTTTTTGCGTTGTACTTAAGGTGTTGGCTGCCCCTTTATTGCCATTGTGTTTTGATACCAATTGTTATGCCAACCAAAGGCTTGATGTCTCACAAAGATGAGGTGCACATTGTACAATTATTTGGGACATTTGGTCTATAGGATCTTTATAAATGAGAGGTAAGTTTACTTGAAGGACATGCTTCATATGTGTCAAATTTGAGTATAGATCGAGAGAACTAGTATGATGAATATGTTATGTGTTAGAAGCTGGATTGTGGTGGCAAGTGTTTTGTTGTGGTTGGAGTGGTTGTTGTGAGAAACTCAAATGAGGAGTTCAGGGGTTTGGACAATTTGGAGGTACGGTCTCATGAAAGCCATATGCTACCGAGAAGACAACCTAATGTAATCAATGTATCGATATGGTTCATGAAATATTTGTCAAATTTTCTTGAAAGTGGACGTGTATATGAGAAATTTCAAGAGCGCAACACAAAGAGTTGAGGTAGGCGACCAAAACGCCTTTTGGTTGTCAGTGTAAAAATCTTCTGGTTGACGTGTGATTGAACGTAAATGTAATAAAAAATCCTTGCGTCAGAGTGAAGGAAAATTTTATGATTGGGACGTTAAAAGGAGTCTTCTTCCACATACTTAGCTTGTTTTTGGAGATAGAATCCATGGTTGAAAGTGGATACAATTCCATCTGTTATCGGGGATTGTGGCTCATGTGGCTTTGCCTTAACTCTGTTTACATTTTTCGTTGATTTTTGTGCTTTGTTTGCTGTGGACAGATTCTTGTACTTCTTCGCTGTGCATACAAATTTGTGTGCTTGTACACCAACTGGACGAATTTGTGTACTGGCATAGCGGCTGGACATTTCTGAATTCTTTTAATGTCAACTGGTGGGATATGTATGCTATTGCAAATACGTTTCTGTGTGAGCATTTGCCTCCTCGCGCAGCCGACACGCTTTTCTTTCTGATCACAAATAAAGCGCTGGGTCAAAAGCCGGAAATCTCTACCTCGAACTTCTATTGCAAATGGACGCTGCGAACTCGACTTTTTTGGACATCGGGGTTCACAAAAGACAAACACAGGAATGACGGCAAGGTATGCAAGGACCTTGTAATGGGATAATGTCGACCAAGCGTTGCGCTGGCAAGGGTCTTCGATTGGAAGCTAGAGTACGGTACGTCGGCGTGACACGACGACCACATCATTCCACAAGGACGGCGTCCCAAGGCATGGCCCCGCTGCGTCACATCCAAAGCAGCACGCGGCCAAGGCCTCACGGCACACATGCAGACGCTTGCGAGCTCGTCACAGGGGCCTTGTCGGTCATTTTTCTCGTTTGGCCATGTTTTTGAGGATCCTTCGAAAACTGGCCGCGGCTCGGAGTCGTCATCTATATTGGCCATAAAGTGTCGCTCGCTATCAGATTTGGCCATAATCGACCGCGCTCAGCAGCCTCCCTTACTGTTTTAACCATATTCAAGCGCGCGCCGGCTCCTCCTTTCAAATTTTGCCATGAAGACGGCCGACGGAAAAAGGATCTCGCGAGAGAGTGATATTGACAAAAGAAGCCCCGTAACCACTCGGTGACCTCCTAAAGCCTTTACTCATATTGATAGTTCCGAAAATGGACATGAAGGGCAAAATATTAACCTTGTAGCACGCTCCAAGAAATGAAGTACAACCAGAATGATAAGGGAAATAAAACTATAGTAAAAATTTTGAGGGAATGAAAATCAACTTAATTAATATAATGAATGATTGAAATCGAAACATAATTACTCGCCCTATGAGGGTTAGAAAAATTGGTGAACTAATATTATTTTTAAATAAACTAAAACATGTTTCAAATAAATAATTGAAGTTTGATTATGTATCATTTCATACATTTCTTTGAGTTTTATTTGACTTCAGTATGAAATTTTGGCTTTCATCTAGAAAAAATAATAAATACCCATTAAAGCACATTATCTTGTTTTATAAAGGAATTTTAATTCTAAAGTCTTGATTCAAAATTAAGAAAACTAAATAAAGATGTTTTATGCAACGGAACTTGCGTGATATCAATAACAATAAGCACATGGAGAGGCATAATTAATGCTTGAAAACATGATCATGTAAGACTTTCCATAATCAAATACTCATAGAAGAATTTTATACATTATTTTTCACTTTTTATGTGGCAATCATCATTAATTAAACGCAATGATCTCATTCAACCACTAAAAACCGTTATTATATAGTTTTATTTAATAATATATTCCTTTAATAAATAATACATGTTCATAATTTGGAAACTTCAAGATATTCTAAAAACATTCTGGAATTATATTGGAATTCAATAATAGAATAAACGTTCTTTAAGAAAAAAATTCAACACATTTTTTCATTTCATTCATTCTTTAAAATTTTAAGACCTTGATTAGACATATATAGTAAATCATGGAATAATTTCTTGTGTGAAAAGTTAAACAAATTTGGAGCTTTGAATAAAAATTAAATGAATGATTTCATGAATTTATAATTTGATTTTTTTTTCATAAATTTAAATCATTCTAATTTTAATATATATTTCTAGATCTTTATTTGTCTTTAAATCTCTGTTGGATTATATTTGTTATTTTTTTAGTAAATCCTATTTTTATGTGATACGTACGTATTTGGAATCCGAATTTTCATGATTTGTTTTCAAAATTTAATCGTAGCTTAAATTTTAATTTCCATTATTTTGTTTGTTTTGGTCATTATCCTTCTTCATTTGATTATTCTATGGAGAGCGAGTACTTATATTTAGATTTCAATTCATTATCATAGTAATTAGCATGATTTTCATTCCATTAAAATTATTAATATAGTTTAATTTTCCTTATCATTGTGGTCGTACTTCATTTCTTGGAGCGTGCTACAAGGTTAATATTTCGCCCTTCATGTCCATGTTTGGTACTATCAGTATTAGGAGAGGCTTTAGGAGTTCACC
>SZWC01031736.1:0-10700 GCA_023375785.1 Penium margaritaceum | reverse complement strand
GTGCGCCTCACACGCATGTACGGCAAGGTGAAAGGGAAGAAGCTTGCAGCTGACATTCAGAAGCTAGTAGAGGAGGAGGTGGAAGAGAGTGGAAGTGAGATAGATGGGGACATAGCAGCAGAAGGAGAGGAGGTGCAGTGGGATCCGGCCATTGCAGAAGCGGCACTTAGCGATGAGGAAGCTGCAGATGGTGGTGGTGGGGCAGGTGGTGCAGGAGCTGGTGCAGCAGATGGTGGAGAAGGAGGTGGTGGAGAAGGTGGTGCAGGAAGTGGTGCTGGAGCTAGGGTAGCTGCAGGTATAGGTGGTGTAACAGGAGTTGAAGCAGGAGAGGATGGACTGGATGATGAGGACGACAGTGATGAAGAAGTAGACGAGGAAGAGGAGGATGGGGATGACACTGAAGAGGAGGATGAAGAGGATGGAGAGGGTTCACAAGATGTGGAAGAAGTGAGTAGAGTCCTCAAGCAAGGAGTCAGGAAGCGCAAGGATGTGGAGGTGGAGCTACAGGTGGCTACGCCACCAAACTCTTCTAGGGATGCACGTGTTACAGGTCACAGACCTGCAGGAGGGTCACGCCCAAAGCGTACCTGTGTGACCAACCGTGGCTAGTAAGACAATGCAGTTGTACGGCTAGTGTTGTGCAACAACTGCCTCTTTTGATGACAGAAATATATGTTCCTCAATGGTTTTTTTCCCCAATGCCTCTTCTACATTGCATGAAAGTTGCATGAAGTGGTTCTCTGCTCATGAATGTTTCAACCAGTTTATGACTGCATTGATGAGAAAGGAAGAAACCTNTTGACACGGCTATAGTGGCCATGTAGTTCAGGCTTAGAAGGCTAACTATAGAAAGCCATGACTGAAAGTGTATGTTGAAATATGTTAGTGTAGGTATGTGGTGTTTTCAGTTGCCAGAATTAGGTTTTTGACCAAACTAGTCGTAGAAATGGACTCAGCAGCCCCAAAATATATCTGTTTAGGACCTGGACCAAAACCGACTTCCGACTTGGGGGTCCAGGATGCCGACTGTCGACTTTAGACTTTCGACTTGGGGGTCGACTTCGACTCCCCTAAGGCAACATGGGTGCAGATGCAGAAAGGCTGCTGCTGTTGGCACAATGTCCTCTAACCCCTGGTACCCAAATCCTTGTGTTGGAGTTGTATGACACTGCTGCATGTTTACTACTGCCTGTTGTGCCTGAAACACATGCTGTATTATTGGATGTGGTTGCCCCATGTATGTCTGAGGTGTTGGTGCTTGAGGAGATGGCTCAAAGGGTGTCATCATGGGCATGCCCAATGGAACCTGTTGCTGTTGGGCTGGAAATTGCTACTGCAAATGGACTTGTGCTGACGCCGCTGGTGGCACTTGTGGAGGAATGACAGGCTGCTGCACGACTGGTGGAGGAATTCACTGAGGTAGTTGTGCTGATGATGCTTGTAAAGCTTGTTGGGCATGATTAAACTGTTGTTACTGCTGTTGCTCTTGCTGTTGTTGCAGTTGCACTTGTTGCTGTTGCAGCTGATTCTGCTGCTGTAGCAATGCCATCTGCTGCTGAAACTGATTCAACTAAGCATCACATGTGAGCTGCTCCTACTGGAGAAGTAGCTCTTGTGCACCTAGTTGCTGCCTCAATGCCATGGTCTCTTACTCCACAGCCTGGCGCGTAGCTGCTTCTTGCTGCGCCATGCGCTTTGCTTCATCCGCCAAGCATTGCGCTTCTTCCGCCTTACGTTCTGCTTGCTCTGCCACATGGCGACCCTGATCTTGTCCCATGCGCAAACCATGCAAGACAGAATTTTCATTAAGAGGTGGAGATTTCGCACCTGTATTCTCCATCTCCATGTTGATCACGTAATCCACGTTGCCTCTGAAGTTTGCATGCTGGATCCCACCTTGGGCGCTTGAAGATGTCACTTGCTCGCTGGCGTAGGCGACTGGATTCTACAACTCCTCTAGAACACCACTAGCTAGGACTCAGACTGTAGATGTTGTCAGCACAAACCTTGCTCTGATACCATGTTGATGTTTGTGGGGTGCAGCAAGGGTTAGGTTCCTTGCTGCTGGGACCGTTGTGCTTGGAGAGCAACCATAGAAAGAGTAGAAAGCTGGATCTGGGAGAATGCTGGGACTAAATGACTGTAGTTGATCATAACTATAGTACAAGAAACAGTACAGCAAACACAGCTCAGCTAGAGAATAACTCTGGACTCTCCCGCCTAGACACAGCTCCTGGCCCACCTGTTCTAGGTAGTCAAGAGCTGTGTCTAGGCGTGACAGTGCAGAGTTAGTCTTTAGCTGAGCTGTGTTTTCTGTACTGTTTCTTGTACTATAGTTAGAATCAACTATAGTCATTTTGTCCCTGAATTCTCCCAGTTCTAGCTTTCTACTCTTTCTATGGTTGCTCTCCAAGCACAACGGTCCCAACAGCAAAGAACCTAACCCTTGCTACACCCCACAAACATCAACATGGTATCAGAGCAAGGTTTGTGCTGACAGCATCTACAATCTGAGTCCTATTTAGTGGTGTTCCAGAGGAGCTGTAGAATCCAGTCGCCGTCGCCAGCGAGCAACTGACGTCTTCAAGCGCCCCAGGTGCGATCCAGCCTGCAAACGTCAGAGGTAATGTGGATTACGTGAGCAACATGGAGATGGAGAATTCAGGTGCAAACTCTCTACCTCTTGATGAAAATTCTGTCTTGCATGGTTTGCGCATGGGACAAGATCAGGGTTGCCATGTGGCAGAGCAGGCAGAACGTAAGGCGGAAGAAGCGCAACGCTTGGCGGATGAAGCAAAGCGCATGGCGCAGCAAGAAGCAGCTATGCGCCAGGCTTTGGTGCAAGGGACCATGGCATTGAGGCAGCAGCTAGGTGCACAAGAGCTACTCTTCCAGCAGGAGCAGCACACACATGATGCTCAGTTGAATCGGCTTCAGCAACAGATGGCATGGCTATAGCAGCAGAACCAGCTGCAACAGCAACAAATGCAGCTGCAAAAACAGCAAGAGCAACAGCAGCAGCAGCAGTTTAATCCTACCCGGCAAGCTTCACAAGCATCATCAGCATAACTGCCTCAGCCAAGTCCTCCACCAGTCATGCAGCAGCCTGTCATTCCTCAACAAGTGCCACCAGCGGCGTCAGCACATGTAGGAATGCAGCACTTGTTTCCAGCCCAAAAGCAACAGGTTCCGTTGGGCATGCCCACGATGGCACCATTTCAGCCATCTCCACAAGCACCAACGCCTGAGACATACATGGGGCAACCACATCCAACAGTGCAGCCTGTGTTTCAGGCGCAACAGGAAGCAGAAAACGTGCAGGAGTGTCACACAACTCCAACACAGGGAGTTGGATACCAGGGGTTAGAGGAAATTGTGCCAGCAGCTGCAGCTTTTCTGCATCTGCGCAAGATCAAGATTGACCAGTTCGATGGTAAGAACTTTCCGCATTAGGCCCACAAGTTCAAACAAGTGGCCCATATTCACAACATCCAAAAATTCTACACTGGCTATTACGTTCCTCCTCCCCTAGAATCTCCACCACACATCGTGTTGGAGTTCACCTACTTCACACAAGCTGCATACATGGTGCTTGACAATCAGCTAAGTCCTCGCATTCAGCAAGCCATTCACATGTACGAGGCAATAGATGAGCTAGCCAAACATGCATGATCCTATCTGTTACGGACCTACTTTCAAGTTTCATCTCCTCACAGAGCTCTCCCACATCATCATCAACAGCTTAAGTGATATTGAGAGCTACATCAACAACGAAAAATCACTCCGCAACCAACTTGCCATCACAGACGCACCCATCTCTGAGCGAATCTTTGTGACTTTCCTACTCAACGGCCTCACTAGAGACTGGGATGGCGTGAAGAGAGTTCTCGAAGAGGGAACTGACAGAGGCATACGTATGCAAGATGCTATTGAAAGAGCAGAGAGACCGCCAACTCAAATGCAAAAAAGCTCACATTTTCATCAATGCAGCTTACCATAATGAAGGAGAGAAGAGTGCGTCTCACTCCGTGTTGAACAGCCATGCAGTGATGAAGTCAACGTACTCCCATGAGTCGACGCGCTCCCTCCCAAAGGCAATTGCACGCAATGCCATGGACTAGCTGACCGGATCACGTCCCGATATCATGTGCCATTATTGCAAGATGAAAGGGCACGTGAAGAAAGATTGCTTCAAGAGGTTGCGCGATGAGGAGAAAGGTAGGATGTAGAGTACCTTCAAGGGAAAGAAGTGAGGGGGAGAAAAGAAGGAGAGTGGAGGAGAAAAGAGTAAAAACGACTGTCAGGAGTCTGATAAGTAGGCAAAGGAGGAAGGCAAAGGGCAGCAGTTTGACTACATTGCATCAGTGTTCCAGCTCTCAGACAATCAGAGCGACAAGCTTGTTCGCTCGTTGTATGTTTGGTACATGGACAGCGGGTGTACCTCGTACATCATGTATCACAAATTCTGCCTCCACAACTATGAGCGTTCAGATTGGAGCTACGTGATAGTCGCCAACAACAAGCAAGTGCCCGTGCTCGGCAAGGGCATGATGACCGTGACAGGGTATGATGGAGCACGGGTCAAGTTTTGCAATGTTCTCTACATACCTGAAATTGCCATTAACCTCCTCTCCCTGGGCCAACTCATGAACAGAGGAGCTCGTGTCATGAGTAAGGGCAAGCATGAGGAGCTCGCGTCACCAGTGGAATCCATGGTAAAGAAGGCCATGTCAACGGCCTAAAACATAAAGAAAAGTGACCAAGATAGAACTGACCCTTGTGAGGGCTGCATTCATGCCAAGTTGCCATGACAAATGTTCCCTCCTGCAAGCAAGTGCGACATCAGCCAAAAGCTGAGACTGGTTCACACCGACATCTGCGGACCGCTCCCCTCAGCAACAATGTATGGTGGAAACCGTTACTTCCTTATCTTTGTGGATGATGCGACACATTTTCTTTGGAGCTACCCTGTCCAAACCAGAGATGAAGCACCAACCTACTTCTTCAAATTGCTGGTAATGGCGGAGAGGCAAAGCAACAAGAAGCTGCAGTTCCTAAGCTCCAACAATGCTGGCAAGTACACCAACACAGAATTCATGTGGCAGCTTGAGGATATGGGAATTGTGCAGCAGTTCTCTGCACCATGTACCCCGCAGCAGAATGGTGTCACAGAAAGGGAGAATCGTGCTGTTCAAGAGACATTCAAATCCATGCTGCTATGAGCGAAGCTGGACAACTCCTTGTGGCCGTATGCTTTGAGGCAAGCCGTTTGGGTGCGAAATCGTGTACTGCACATGGATTTACCAGACATGACTCCATTTGAGGCATGGCATGACTGCAAGCCGGAAATCACCATGCTTTGGACATTTTGCCGCATGGCGCTTCTCCACGTCCCAAAAGAACGTCACAGGAAGCTTGCAGACAAAGAAGCTTGGGGCATGTTTGTCGGACAAAGCCCCAACATGAAAGGTTGGTAGTTCATCGACTGGTGACGATTCGTTGAGAGTCGTCACTAGTCGACATGGACTGGTGACGACTCTCAACGAATCGTCACCAGTCGTGATGTTGTTTTCTTTGAGCATCTGACACGTCAAGGGTGGGAAGCAAAGCGCTCGACCGCACCAGACCTCCTTGAGTCATTCTACGACTTATTTGTGGATTCAATTCAAGACGAAGCAGCAGCCTATGATCCACTCACCACAACGGATCTGGATCAGGCGAGTGAAGAGGCGGTGCGCACGAGTGTGCCCCTAACGGCTGACCACGACGAACACATTGCCACTGATCAGGAGACGGCCGTAGTAGGCCATGGCGAATGCCATCCCATGGAAACAAAAGATGGTGCGGAGGCAACGCGGCTGAAGCAGCACGACGGCACAGTCGAACGTCGACACTTCACGCGCAGCCTGTAGTGGCAGATGGAAGAACAAAACAAAGAGGATGAAGTAAGATGCGACATGGCAATCATAGCATGCACGGTGTATGCTGAGAACGATGAGGTACATGCTGACTTCACAACAACGCATCTGACAGCTCTCCTTTCCAAGGCCTCATCTACACTACCGCCTGAGCCTAAGTCACTCAAGGAAGTACTGGAAGGCGATTCTGCAGCAGAATGGAAAGCAGCACTAGATGCAGAATACAACAGCCTCATGGAGCAGGGAACTTAAGAGCTAACAGAGTTGCCATCCTTCTCAAGGCCAGTTGGTGTGAAGTGGGTGTTCAGTGTGAAGACAAAGGCAGATGGCAGCATCGACAAATTCAAAGCGCACCTGGTTGCAAAGGGGTTCTCGCAGGTGGAAGGCAAGGAATTCTTCAAAACCTATGCACCTGTCAGCTGTTATACCACAACGCACATCATGCTCGCCATTGCAGCAGTCAAAGACTACGAGGTGTAGAAGCTCGACATCAAGAACGCCTTTCTACATGGATAAATGGAAACTATCGTGACGTGTGCATGAAGCAGCTAAAAAGGTATGATGATGGCAATGAAAGAGTATGCAAGATTGTCAAGAGTTTGTACGGGTTGAAGCAGAGCCCTCTCCTTTGGTACAGCAAGCTGCAGAGCCTCCTCGAGTCACTGGACTTTCATCCATCAGCTTACGGAAACTTCTTGTTTCTACATCATCAGGTTGAGAACAAATGTCCAGACTGGTACATCCTCATTTATGTTGAAGATATCCTGATCATTGGCCCGTCGCCAGACTTCATCCATGCAACTGCTTGTGTAATGGCGAAAGAGGTCAACGTCATGCTGATGCCGAGCTTTGAGTACTACCTCGGCATGAACATTAACCGCGATCGTGCATCATGCACGCTCAATTTGTCCCAGCAGTCTTACGCAGCCAAAGTCTTCAAATGGTTTGACATCCCAGATCGTCACATTTTGTCTCCCCTAACGCAATAGCAGCTGATTCATCAGGGACCAAGGGGGCAAAATGAGACTGACTATCACAGCAGAGGCGGTTCTCTCATGCATGCTGCAAGCTGCACACAACCTCACCTGCAGTTTGCGGTGAGCAACCTTCCACGTGGGAATGAGACCTGCAGTGAAAGGGCTTGCAAGGAGCTTGATCCTGCCCTCGGGGTCTTCCGGACTACCTCAGACACAGGGTTGGTCTTCGGCTCGTCAGGCAACTTGGAGTTGAGCTGCCACGTGGATGCAGATTTTGGCGGTACGGAGGAAGACCATCGAAGCACCACAGGATTCATTTGTCTCCTGGCCGGAAAGGCAGTCTCGTGGTCGAGCAGGAGGCAAAACATCATCACACTCAGCTTAGCTGAAGCTGAGTATGTCGCGGCGACATGAGCAACTCAGGAGGTTACCTACCTCAGGAACCTCTTTCACAACATCGGCTTCCCGCAGCACGGCCCGACCAAAATTTACATCGACAACTAATCGGCTATCGACCTTGCAAACTCGTCAAAATTTCAGGGGTGGACAAAGAACATTGACATCCGCGGCCACTGGATTCCCTCAAAGGTGATCGACCACACGATTTTCCTCGAGCACGTTCCAGGAACAGCGCAAGCAGCAAATGTTTTGACAAAAAGTGTCTCGAAGGACATTTTTACAGGTGTATGGAGCAATGTGGACTTACGCGTAGTGCCCAATCATTGTATCCCTGGAAGAAGGGCAACCTGGGAGACACGCGGCAGTCAAACACGTGCGCCAACGCCATCGGCAATCTCTGCACACAGAAAAACAGAGATTCGTGCCTTATGGTGCACGGAAATATTTTTGTTGAGCATGTAGTAGAGATCCAGAGCCATCAAGAAAATTCACCTGCAGCAAAAAGTAGCAATTCGAGTCCTTTCATCGCCGGCAGACTCTGTCACGCTCAGTTTCGGCGTCACATCTAAACATTTTACACCTGTCTCCCCTCAGCAACCTACTACAAAAAAACGTTTTTCTCATAGACAGCTAGCAGCTTGAACCAACCACTTCAGTCCACTACTTCGTTAGGATACCTACTTCAGTCTCCTACATTTCTGGAAAAGCGTTCCACCAAAGACCTGGTTCAGTCCTCAAAGAAAAAAAAAAAACCGGTAGCGTGGACCGGTAAATCAGAGCAAAACAAGGGGTCGCGAGAGGTGTTTTCACAAGAAGGGGGTGTGAGTGGAGCAGCGAGTGCAACATGCGAGCAAAGTAAGGCTTTGCTGCGGAGCAGATACGGCGAAAGCATAGTGGGGGGGGAGCTGCAAGAGGGGCAGGTGTGGCAGCAAGCGGCAGGCTTGCCTTGACGGCAAGCATGGCAGGGAAACTGCCTGCCGTTGCGGCAGGCAGCGAGTGACCAAAATCGCTCGCCCGTGAAGTGGCGAGCGAGTTCGCCATAAGGGGGGAAAGCGAGCTTGCACCTCCTAAGCGAGCTCGCGAACACCCCCCTCACTGCGGTACAAAAACCGGTGATGGAGCTAGGAAAAGGACGAAGCCGCCGGCAGGAAAAAACGGACTGCGAGAGGAGGGGGTCTTAGCTCACTCCAAAAGCAACTTAGCAGTAGTGGTGACGTCTCCAAGCGTGCGACGATCGACCAGCACGACCCCAAATCCAGCTGTGGTAGCCAAAATTGTGCAGATTCTGGATGAAGCAGTACAGCGTTGACTTCGCATGAGCGAAGGCAAAAATGGCGTCAGCAACACTGCAACTGCCATTCATACCTCCACAACAGCCGCTGGACGTGAGGCGGAGAGGAGAATATATTTTTCTTCTCTCCCAGAGACTTCTCCACCCACTGGAAAGCAGCAGGGAAGCTTCCAACTGAAGGGCATGTCAACCAGAGCGCCCCTCCATGTAGTAGCATGCACTGAAAACACCCCTACGCGCTTTCTTATAGCAGAAGTTAACGAAATTTGTCCAAGTCAACCTGAGACGCCACCAAACTTTCTTTTGATGGCAGAAATACCTGAAAAGGCCCAACAGCAACCTCTCCAAGCCAAAAAATACCCACAGAGAGCCCCGGCCGTTGCGGTCGAGAGAGATTTTGAGCCCAACAGCAAGAGAAATCCTCTTCTAAATGTTTTCGACACCGAGGAAGCAACAAAAATTACTTCTGACATCAAAACTCTGTGGGAGACACCCGACGTCACCAATTTCTTCACCGAAAACTAGTAAAACTCTTCGGTGTACCAATCAAGGGGAAGTGTTAGAGGTGGCGATTACCACGCCTATTTTTGTGGTGAAGGTGGCCTAGTCGGTTTAAGAATCAGAGGAGCCTGCAAGAAATTAGGGGATTATCTCTGAAACATTCTGGGGTTCAACGGCAGAGATTTTCTCCATTTGTACAGGCTTGATTTCGTTTTGGCATCTAGGTCCATGGGGGGAATGGACCCAAGAGCTGTAAGATACTGTGTACTACATGCACAGCAGGGCTATGCATTCCTGCTGACCCAGACTAGTCAGCAGCTGTGTAATGCAAGAATGCACTGCTGGGTTCTAGGCTAGGTCCAGTCAGGGTAGGGCTACACCTGACTGGGTAGTGTGGACCGCCCTGTAGTGGCTGCTCCATCAGCGCGACTCAGCAGAAGCATGCAAGGCCCAGAGTGGGGACCGCTCTGCATCAAGGCATGCATGCACGACACAACAATACATCACAGCATGCATGCACAAGTCATCAACCACATGCAAAGCCAGAAGCGGGGACCACTCTGCATTAGCACAGCCATTCACAACTGAGCTACTAGAGGGACTACTGACTACAGGAAGATTCCCAGGTTAGGAATCTTCCCACGTGCAGCCGGAAGCTTCCATCAGCCTGGACAGCTGTCAACTTACCAACAGCCTGCTACAAAAGGTGGCTAACCTGGCAGTCTTCGAATAACAACTCAGTCATCACCAAGCTTTCCTCCTGCAGTCTACCACAGTAGACTCCACCAGTTCCAAACATCACCTGAGGCCAAGACTCTACACAAAAACTTCTCAAGACCCAAGTGAGCTTGGCAGCAGTCTGCTAGCCTGGGCAGGAGAACACCCCTGACTAACTGAAGGCCTGACTACCTAGAAGAGGTGGCCGGACTATGCCGAAGACTCAAGCTAATTTGCTAGAGTTGTCTTGCTCAGCATTGCCCACATGTGGGCTGGGAGTTGTGTCCTTGCGTGAGAGTCTAGAGTTAGTTTCTAGCTGAGCTGTGTTTGCTGTACTTTTTCTTGTACTATAGTTGTGATCAACTATAGTTATTCAGTCCCAAAATTCTCCCAGTTCTAGCATTCTACTCTTTCCGTGGTTGCTCTCCAAGCACAACGGTCCCAGCAGCAAGGAACCTAACCCTTGCTGCACCCCACAAACATCAACATATCTATATATGTATGTATCTATATCTGTATCTATATCTATATCTATATCTATATCTATATCAATATCTATATCTATATCAATATCTATATCTTTATCTATAGCTATAGCTATATCTATATCTATATCTATATCTATATCTATATTTATATCTATATCTATATCTATATCTATATCTATATCTATATCTATATCTATATCTATATCTATATTTATATCTATATCTATATCTATATATATATCTATATCTTTGTATATATCTTTATCATTATCTATATCTATTTCTATATCTTTATCTATATCTATATCTATATCTATATCTATATCTATATCTATATCTATTTCTATATCTATATCTATATCTATATCTATATCTATATTTATATCTATATCTATATCTATATCTATAT
>SZWC01031728.1:4414-18205 GCA_023375785.1 Penium margaritaceum | reverse complement strand
TTGTTGGTGACGTCAACATTCGACGATGACATGGCAATGTGGTCAAACACACATACCCCCACCTCTTATGTACATCTACAATATGTTGTGCCTTTTGTTGAAGGTTGTACTGTCATGAGACGTGTTCATATGTCTTTGGAGCAAAGGCTTCATTTCGTGGTGGAAAGCATACAATGCCATGTGAAATAAGAAGGCTTATATGGATAAGGTGAGAAATGACAAAGACACATGCCTCATTGTAGTGAACTCAACATCTCTCTAAACCAAAATCAATAAAGGGAATATCAACATTGACATTTGATGGATATGCGCTACCATTGTCCTCCTCCTTGAGCTCTAGGGCGAGGAACTTTGTAGCTGTTGTGGGGTTGAGCAAAGGGAACATTTTTGCCTTTGCTACATCTTGAAGAAATAGCTGACAACCCACGCACTTACACGCACTTATACACACTTACACACACTTACACACACATGTACTTACACAATGTTACACACACTTACACACACTTACACAAACTTACACACACTTACATGCACTAACACGCACTTACACAAATTTACACATGCACTAACACGCACTTACACAAATTTACACATACTTAAATGCACTTACACACACTTACACACACTTACACTCACTTAACCACACTTACACGCACTTACATGCACTTACACGCACTTACACGCACTTACACGCACTTACACAAACTTACACGAACCTACACGCACTCACACGCACTCACACGCACTTACACACACTTACACGCACTTACACGTACTAACGCCAATTGACACACACTTATACACACTTACACGTACTTGCATGTACCTGTATGCACTTACATGAACTTATACATACTTACAAGCACTTACACACACTTACACACACTAATACACACTTACACACACTTACACGTACTTACAAACACTTTTACGCACTTACACGTACTTACACGCACGTACTTGCACTTGCAAGCACTTACATCCACTTACACACACTTGCATGCACTTACACATACATACACATGCTTACATGTACTTATACGTACTTACACGCACTTACTTGCACTTACACGTACTTACACATACTTACACGTACTTACACGCACTTACATGCAATAACACGCACTAACACGTACTTACAAGCACTTACATGCACTTACCTGCACTTACACACACTTACACACACTTAAACACACTTACATGCACTTACACACACTAACACACACTTACAGGTATTAAGAAGCACTTATACGTACTTAAACGTACTTACATGTACTTACATGCACTTACATGCACTTACACGTACTTACACACACTTATATGCACTTACACACACTTACATGCATTTAAATGCACTGAAACAAACTTACGCGTACTTACACGCACTTACACACACTTACACGCACTTACACGCACTTACACGCATTTACAGGCACTAACACGCACTTACACACACTTCCACACACTTACACGTACTTACTCGCACTTACACACACTTACACGTACTTACACGCACCTACATGCACTTACCCGCACTTACACGAACTTACACGCACATACATGCATTAACACGCATTTAAATGCACTTACACGCACTTACACACACTTACAGACATTACATGCACTTACACGTACTTACACGCACTTACACACACTGACACGTACTTACACAGACTTGCACACACTTACACATACCTACACGTACTTACACGCACTTACACACCATTACACGTACTTACACGCACCTACACGAACGTACACGCACTTACACGCACTTAGACGCACTTACACGCACTTACACAAACGTACATGCACTTACTTGTACTTGCAAGCACTTACACCCACTTCCACACACTTACACGTTCTTACACGCACTTACACGTGCTTATATGTACTTAGACGTACTTACACGTACTAACTTGCACTTATACATACTTACACGTACCTACACCCACTTACACGCACTTACACGCACTTACATGCACTTACACACACTTATAAGCACTTACACGCACTTACACAAACTTACACGCACTTACATGTACTTTTGTACACTTTCACGCACTTATGCGCACTCACACGTACGTACACACACTTATATGCACTTACACGCACTCACACAAACTAATCCAAACCTATACACACTTACATGCACTAACATGCACTTACACGTACGTACACACACTATCACACACACAAACAAACTTACACGCATGTACACACACTATCACGCACACAAACAAACTTACACGCACTTACACAAGCTTACACGAACTCACACAAACTTCAACTAAACTTGCACGTACTTACATGCACTTAAACTGATCGTACACGTACTTACACACACTTGCACAAACTTGCACGTACTTACACACACTAATATCCACGTACACAAACTTACACAAACTTACACATACTTAAACAGAACTTACACGCACTTACATACACTTCCACATACTTACACGCACTTATACGTACTTACATGCACTTACTTGCACTTACATGCACTTACATGAACTTAAACCGCACTTACATGCACTTACAGGCACTTACACGAACTTACATTTACTTACACGCACTTACATGCACTTACACACTGACACACACTTACACGTACTTACACCCACTTACACGTACTTACATGCACCTACACACACTTACGCCCACTTACACACATTTACACGTGCTTACATCCACTTACACGTACTTGTACACACTTACTTGCACTTACATGTACTTACATATACCTACACGTACTTACATGCACTTACACGCACTTACACGCACTTACTCAAACTTAGACGCACGTACACGCACTTACACGCACTTACCGAACTAACACGCAGTTACACACACTTATACGCACTTACACACACTTGCACACACTTCCACACACTTACATGCACTTACCGCACTTTCACGCACTTATACGCACTTACACGTACGTACGCGGACTTACACGTACTTACACACACTTACACATACTTACACGCACTAATACACAATTACACGCACTTCCATGCACTTACACACACTTACACATACGTACACACACTTGCACGTACTCACACACACTTACACGTACTTTCCCGTACTTACCCACTCTTACACGCACTTACATGCACTTACACGATGTTATACGCACTAACACACACTTAGAGGCACTTACACACAAAAACACGAACTTACACATGCTTACACACAACTACACGCACTTACACACACACTCACTAACATGCACTTACACACACTTAAATGTACTGACATGCACTTACACGAACTTACACGCACTTACACGCACTTACACGCACTTACAAGAACTTACATGAACTTACACTCACTAACACGCACTTACACGCACTTGCACGTACTTACATGCACTTAAACGTACTTACACACACTTACACGCACTTACACTACATACACACACTTACACGCACATACACGTACTTACATTCACTTACCCACACTTACATGCAATTACATAAACTTACACGCACATACACGCATTGGCACATACTTACACACACTTCACGCACTTACATGCACTTACACGTACTTACACAAACTTACACGTACTTAGACGTATGTACACACACTTGCACGCACTTAAACACACATACACGCACTTATACGCACTTACACATACTTACACGCACTTACACATACTTACACGTACTTACTTGCACTTGCAAGCACTTACACCCACTTACATATACTTACACGCACTTATACGCACTTATCTGTACTTACACGTACTTACACGTACTTACACGTACTTACATGTTCGGACATGTACTTACACATACTTACACGCACTTACACACACACGCACTTACACGCACTTACACTTACTTACACGTACTTGCACGCACTTACACACACTTACACGCATTTATATCCACTAACACGCACTTACATGCACTAACACGCACTTACACGCACTTACATGCACTTTCAAACACTTACACAAACTTACACACACTTACACGCACTTACGCGCACTTACACGTACTTACACACACTTACACGTACTTACACACACTTACACGTACTTACACACACTTACACGTACTTACACACACTTACACGTACTTACACACACTTACACGTACTTACACACACTTACACGTACTTACACACACTTACACGTACTTACACACACTTACACGTACTTACACACACTTACACGTACTTACACACACTTACACGTACTTACACACACTTACACGTACTTACACACACTTACACGTACTTACACACACTTACACGTACTTACACACACTTACACGTACTTACACACACTTACACGTACTTACACACACTTACACGTACTTACACACACTTACACGTACTTACACACACTTACACGTACTTACACACACTTACACGTACTTACACACACTTACACGTACTTACACACACTTACACGTACTTACACACACTTACACGTACTTACACACACTTACACGTACTTACACACACTTACACGTACTTACACACACTTACACGTACTTACACACACTTACACGTACTTACACACACTTACACGTACTTACACACACTTACACGTACTTACACACACTTACACGTACTTACACACACTTACACGTACTTACACACACTTACACGTACTTACACACACTTACACGTACTTACACACACTTACACGCACTTACATGCACTTTCAAACACTTACACAAACTTACACACACTTACACGCACTTACCCGCACTAACACGTACATAGTCACACTTACACACACTTACATGCAATTACAGATACTTACACACATTTACACGCACTTACACGTACTTACACACACTTACACGTACTTACCCGCACTTATACGAAAGCTACACGTACTTAAATGCACTGACCCACACTTACACGCACTTATAGACACTTATACGTACTTAGGCACACTTACACAAACTTACACGTACTTACACGCACTCACATGCACTTACACGCACTTACATGCACTTACACGCACTTACACTGACTTATACGTACTTATAGGAACTTACACGCAGTTACACGCACTTACACATACTTACACATACTTGCACGCACTTACACACACTTACACGCACTTATACGCACTTACACAAACTTATCGCACTTACACGCACTTACATGCACCTACACGCACTTACCCGTACTTACACAAACCTACACGCACCTACATGCATTGGCACATTCTTATACGCACTTACACGGACTAACACGTACTTACACACACTCACACACACATACATGTACTTACACTTACTTACATACACTTACACGCACTTTCACAAAATTACAGGCACTTACACACACTTACACTAACTTACACCAACTTACACACACTTCAATTGAACTTACACACACTTCCATGCACTTAAACTGAACTTACACACACTTATGTGCACTTACACGCACTTGCAAACACTTACACACACTTACAAGCACTTACACGTACTTACACGCACTTACACGCACTTACACGTACTTACACGCACTTACACGCACTTACACGCACTTGCACACACTTACACGTACTTACACCAGCTTACACGAACATACACGTACTTACAAGTACTTACTTGCACTTGTAAGCACTTACACACACTTACACACACTTGCACGCACTTACACGTACTTACACATGCTTACATGTACTTACACGTACTTACTTGCACTTACACATACTTACACGTACTTACACACACTTACACGCACTTACGCGCACTTACACGCACTTACACACACTTACATGTACTTATACACACTTACAACTACTTACATGCACTTACACGTACTTACACACATTTACACACACTAACACCTACTAACACGCATTTACACACACTTACACATACTTACACTAACTTAGACCAATTCACACGCACTTAAAACTAAATTTACACGTACTTACACACACTTACACGCAGTTGCATGCACTTACATGCACTTTCACGCACCTACACGCATTTACACACACTTAGACGTACTTACACGCACTTACACGCACTTACACGCACTTACACAAACTCACACGAACTTACACATACTTAAACTGAACTTACACACACTTACATGCACTTCCACGTACTTACACACACTTACACGCACTTACAAGTACTTACATGCACTTACACGTACTTACACAAACTTAAACCGCACTTACACACAAAAACACGTACTTACACGCACTTACACAAACTTATACTTACATACACGCACTTACACGCACTTACATGCACTAACACGCACTGACACGCACTTACACGTACTTACACGCACTTATAAACACTTACACACACTTACACACACTTACACATACTTACACGTACATACACGCACAGACACGTGCTTACATGCACTTACACATACTTACACGCACTTACCTGCACTTACACACACTTACATGCACTTACACACACTTACACACACTAACACACACAACCATACACTTACACACACTTTCACGCACTTACACATACTGACACATACTTGCACACACTGAGACGCACTTACACGCACTTACATGCACTTACATGCACTTACACACACTTACATGCACTTACACACACTTACATGCACTTACACACACTTACATGCACTTACACACACTTACATGCACTTACACACACTTACATGCACTTACACACACTTACATGCACTTACACACACTTACATGCACTTACACACACTTACACACACAACCATACACTTACACACACTTTCACGCACTTACACATACTGACACATACTTGCACACACTGAGACGCACTTACACGCACTTACACACACTTTCACGTACATACACGTACTTACACACACGTATACACACTTATAAGTTCTTACACACAGTTACACACACTTACATCCACTTACACACACTTACACGCACTTCCATGAACTTAAACGCACTTACACGCACTTACACGCACTTACACGTACTTACACGTAATCACACACTTTTACACGCACTTACACGCACTCACATAATGTAACACGCACTTATATACACATACATGCACTAACACACACTTACACATACTTACACATGCTTACTCAAACTTACACGCACTTACACGCACTTACATGCACTTACACTCACTTACACGCCCTTACACACACTTACACACACTTGCACAAGCTTACACACACGTACACAAACTTACACACACTCACGCGCACTAATCCACACTTACACGTACTTACACACACTAACACACACTTTCACGCACTTTCATGCACTTACATGCACTTACACACACTTACACGTACTCACACGTACTTACACACACCTACAGGCACTTACACGGACTTGCACATACTTACACAAACGTATGCACACTTACACACACTTTCATGCAATTTCACGTACCTATAGGTACTTACATGTACTTACACGCACTTACAAACACTTACACGCACTTACACGCACTTACATGCACTTACACGCACTTACACTCACTCACAAGCATTTACACATACTTACATGGACGTACACGAACTTAGACGCACGTACACGTACCTACGCGTACTTACACATACTTACACGTACTTACACGTACTTACACGCACTTACACGCACTTACACGTACTTACACGTACTTACACAAGCTTACACATACTTATACGCATTTACACACACTTAGAAAAAGCTACACGCACTTACATGCACTTGCACACACTTACACGCACTTACACGTACTTACACGTACTTACACAAGCTTACACATACTTATACGCATTTACACACACTTAGAAAAAGCTACACGCACTTACATGCACTTGCACACACTTACACGCACTTACTCGCACTTCTACGGACTTACACCTACTTCCAGACAATTCCACGCACTTACACGCACTTCCACGAACATAGGCATGCTTACACGCTATTACACACACTTATACACACTTAGATGAGCGTAGACGCACTTACACGTGCTTACACACACTTACACGCTCTTACATGCACTTACACGCAATTACACGCACTTACATGGACATACACGCACTTACCCACACTTACACGCACTTACACGCACTTACACGCACTTACACACACTTACACGTACTTACACACACTCACACGCACTCACACACACTTACACAAACTTACACGCACTTATACACACTAATCCGCACTTACATGTACTTACACACACTTACACAAACTTACACGCACTTACACGCACTTGTATGCACTTACACGCACTTACACGCACAAACATAAACGTACACACATATACACACACTTGCACGTACTTACACGCACTAACACGCACTTACCTGCACTTACATGAACTTACACGCACTTACACGCAATTACACGAACTTATACAAACTTACACGCACTTAAACTGAACGTACATGTACTTCCACGCACTTACACTCACTTGCACCTACTTACATGCACTTACACACACTTACACAGGTTAACCCGCACTTACACGCACTTACACGCACTACACCCACTTACACGCACTTACACGCACTTACACGCATTTATACAAACTTACACATACTTACACAAACTGACATGTACTTACACGTACTTACACGCAATTACTTGCACTTGCAAGCACTTACACCCACTTGCACACACGTATATGCACGTACACACACTTACACGTGCTAACATGTACTGACACGTACTTACACTTGCTAACTTGCACTTACACATACTTACACGTACTTATGCGAACTTACATGCACTTACAGGTACTTACATGCACCTACACACACTTACACGCACTTACACGTACTTACACACGCTTACACGCACTTACACGCACTTACATGCACTTACACACACTTACACACTGTAACATGCACTTACGCGTTCTTACACACACTTACATACCCTTATACACACTAACACACACTAAGACGCACTTACACGCACTTACCCGCACTTAAACGGACTTACACGCACTTACACGAACCTACACGAACTTACCCGTACTTACACTGAACTTGCACGCACTTACACACACTTAAACTGATCTTACACGCACTTAAACGCACTTTCACAAACTTGCATGCACTTACACGTACTTACACGCATTTATATGCACTTACACACACTTATACGCACTTACACGCACTGACACACACTAATACGCACTTACACAAACTTACACAAACGTACAAGTACTTAAACAGAGCTTACACGCACTTGCACGCACTTACACGTACTTACACGTATTTACATGCACTTACACACACTTACATTAACTTAAACTGCGCTTACATGCACTTATACGCACTTACACGAACTTATATTTACTTGCACGCACTTACACACACTTACACACAAACGCACACTTACACGTACTTATAAGCACCTACACGCACTTACATGCACTTACACACACTTACACACACTTACACGCACTTACACACATTTACACGTGCTTACATCCACTTACACGTACTTGTACACACTTACTTGCATTACATGTACTTACGTGTAATTACACGTACTTATACGCACTTACGCGCACTTACACGTACTTACACGAACTTAGCCGCACGTACACACACTTATACGCACTTACACGTACTTACACACACTTACACAGAGTAACACGCAGTTACACACACTTACATGCACTTACACACACTTGCATACACATACACATACTTACACGCACTTACACACACTTTAACGTACTTATACGCACTTACATGCACATACACGCACTTACACGTACTAACACACACTTATACAAACCTGCACATACTTACACGCACTTACACACACTTCCATAGACTTACACACACTTACACGTACTTTCACAAACTTACACATACTCACACACACTTACACGCACTTGCACGTACTTACACACACTTACATGCACTTACACGCACTTACACGATAATACACGCACTAACACACACTTGCAGGCACTTACACAGACTTACATGCACTTACATGCATACACACATACTTACACACACTTCAACAAACTTACACATACTTACACACACTTACACGCACTTATACACACTTACACACACTTACACACACTTACATGCACTTACATGCACTTACACAAACCTAAACGTACTTACACCCACTTATTCAAGCTTACATGCACTTACATGAATTTGCACACATTTACACGCACTTACACGCACTTGCACGTACTTACACGCACTTACATGCACTTAAACGCACTTACACACACTTACACGTATTTACACTACATACACACACTTACACGCACATACATGCACTTACATACACTTACACACACTTACACACAATTACAAAAACTTACACGCACCTACACGCATTGGCACACACTTACACACACTTTCACGCACTTACATGCACTTACACGCACTTACACGAACTTACACGTACTTAGACACATAAATACATACTTGCACACACGTACACACACATACACGCACTTACACGCACTGACCCGCACTTACATGCACTTACACGTGCTTACACACACTTACACAAACTTACACGTACTTAGACACATAAATACATACTTGCACACACGTACACACACATACACGCACTTACACGCACTGACCCGCACTTACATGCACTTACACGTGCTTACACACACTTACACAAACTTACACGTACTTAGACACATAAATACATACTTGCACACACGTACACACACATACACGCACTTACACGCACTGACCCGCACTTACATGCACTTACACGTGCTTACACACACTTACACAAACTTACACGTACTTAGACACATAAATACATACTTGCACACACGTACACACACATACACGCACTTACACGCACTGACCCGCACTTACATGCACTTACACGTGCTTACACACACTTACACAAACTTACACGTACTTAGACACATAAATACATACTTGCACACACGTACACACACATACACGCACTTACACGCACTGACCCGCACTTACATGCACTTACACGTGCTTACACACACTTACACAAACTTACACGTACTTAGACACATAAATACATACTTGCACACACGTACACACACATACACGCACTTACACGCACTGACCCGCACTTACATGCACTTACACGTGCTTACACACACTTACACAAACTTACACGTACTTAGACACATAAATACATACTTGCACACACGTACACACACATACACGCACTTACACGCACTGACCCGCACTTACATGCACTTACACGCACTTACACGTACTTACACGCACTTACACATACTTACACGAACTTACACGCACTTACACGCACTTTCACGCACTTACACACACTTGCAGGCACTTACACACACTTACACGTACTTATACGCACTCATACCTACTCACACGCATTTACACATACTTACACGTACTTAGATGCACCTACACACACTTACCTGCACTGACATGATCCTACACGCACTTACACGCATTGACACACACTTACACACACTTACACGCACTAACACGCACGAACACACACATACACACACGTACATGTACTTAAACGCACTTACACGCACTTACATGCACTTACACGAAATAACACATACTTACACGTACTTACATGAACTTACACCAACTTACACGCACTAAAACTGAACATACACGCACTTACACGCACTTAAACTGAACTTACACACACTTACACGCACTTACGCGCACTTGCACACTCTTACACACACTTACAGGCACGTACACAAACATACATGCACTTACACACACTTACTCGCACTTACACGCACTTACACGCACTTACACGTACTTACACGCACTTGCACACACTTACACGTACTTACACGAACTTACACGTACATACACGTACTTACACGCACTTACTTGCACTTGTAAGCACTTACACCCACTTGCACGCACTTACACGTACTTACGCATGCTTACATGCACTTACTTGCACTTACACATACTTACACACTTGCACACACTTACACATACTTACACGTACTTACACGCACTTACTTGCACTTACACGTACTTACACGTACTTACACGTACTTACACGTACTTACACGTACTTACACGTACTTACACGTACTTACACGTACTTACACGTACTTACACGTACTTACACGTACTTACACGTACTTACACGTACTTACACGTACTTACACGTACTTACACGTACTTACACGTACTTACACGTACTTACACGTACTTACACGTACTTACACGTACTTACACGTACTTACACGTACTTACACGTACTTACACGTACTTACACGTACTTACACGTACTTACACGTACTTACACGTACTTACACGTACTTACACGTACTTACACGTACTTACACGTACTTACACGTACTTACACGTACTTACACGTACTTACACGTACTTACACGTACTTACACGTACTTACACGTACTTACACGTACTTACACGTACTTACACGTACTTACACGTACTTACACGTACTTACACGTACTTACACGTACTTACACGTACTTACACGTACTTACACGTACTTACACGTACTTACACGTACTTACACGTACTTACACGTACTTACACGTACTTACACGTACTTACACGTACTTACACGTACTTACACGTACTTACACGTACTTACACGTACTTACACGTACTTACACGTACTTACACGTACTTACACGTACTTACACGTACTTACACGTACTTACACGTACTTACACGTACTTACACGTACTTACACGTACTTACACGTACTTACACGTACTTACACGTACTTACACGTACTTACACGTACTTACACGTACTTACACGTACTTACACGTACTTACACGTACTTACACGTACTTACACGTACTTACACGTACTTACACGTACTTACACGTACTTACACGTACTTACACGTACTTACACGTACTTACACGTACTTACACGTACTTACACGTACTTACACGTACTTACACGTACTTACACGTACTTACACGTACTTACACGTACTTACACGTACTTACACGTACTTACACGTACTTACACGTACTTACACGTACTTACACGTACTTACACGTACTTACACGTACTTACACGTACTTACACGTACTTACACGTACTTACACGTACTTACACGTACTTACACGTACTTACACGTACTTACACGTACTTACACGTACTTACACGTACTTACACGTACTTACACGTACTTACACGTACTTACACGTACTTACACGTACTTACACGTACTTACACGTACTTACACGCACTTACACGTACTTATATACACTTATATGCACTTACACCAACTTACACACACTTACATCCACTTACACAGACTTACCCGTACTTCCATGCACTTACATGCACTTAGACGCACTTACACGCATTTACACGCACTTACACGCACTTACATGTACTTACACACACTTACACGCACTTACACGCACTTACACGATGTAACACGCACTAATACACTCTTACATGCACTAACACGCACTTACACATACTTACACGTACTTACATAAACTTACACGCACTTACACGTTCTTACATGCACTTACACACACTTACACACACTTACACACAATTACACACACTTGCACACACTTACACGCATGTACACGTACTTACACACAGCTACACGTACTTCCATGCACGTACACGCACTTACATGTACTTACACACACTTACACACACTTACATGCACTTACACGCACTTACATGCACTTAAACACACTTACACGCACTCACAAGCACTTATACGTACTTACACAAACTTACACAAACATAGACACACGTACACGCACCTACACGTACTTACACGTACTTACACGTACTTAAACGCACTTACACGCACTTACACGCACTTACACG
>SZWC01031722.1:2344-22073 GCA_023375785.1 Penium margaritaceum | reverse complement strand
TGGCATTCAGCACAGCGCAGCAGACATGCAACCATCGCTCTCTGGACTCGTGGAACAAACATGACTCGAAATCAAGCGCGACCATGACGACAAAGATGGCATCACCAGCAAATGCTTCGGCCTTGCCGTTCAAAACCCACAGCACACACAACGAGAGGAAGTCAGCAGCGTCAAAGTCGGGAAGAGTGCAGCCAGGTTGCCGCGGCACCCAGCGGTACGCCTCGTAGCCAAACGACGGCCTTCTCCAGTCGTTGCGGCACACCCAGTGGGCAGACGCCCACATGCACGCGCCTTCCCTCGACGAGAGGGGGGACGCTGCCGCCTCGTTCCCGCTCGCGGCGTGGACCACCGTCGCCATCGTCGTGATCGTGGGTCCATAGTACAGAGCATCAGGAAGCGCCGATGGGGCGTTGGCGGCAACGGCACCGGCAGCGGCACCGGCGGCGGCACCGGCAGCGCCACTCTCCCCCTCCTGCTCCACACGCACCCCATCGATAGGGTCGAGACTCTCATGTTGCCTCCCAGCGGCCTCGCGCTTGACCCACGAGCCGTGGAACCAGTCGCAGCGACCCTCCTCCACCTGCAGCCCCCCGCCGTCCCTGACAGCACTGCTGCCGGATTCGCCGTCGGCGGAGCCAAACCGAGTGCCGGAACCCCAAAAGTCACCTTCCTGTCCTCCACGCTTGTCAGTCAGCGTTAGCGGCAGAGGCAGAGGCAGCGGCAGCGCCTCGGGCTGCGGCTGCATGTGGAAGGGGGCGGCGGAGAGCAGCAACAGCGGCAGCGGCAGCAGCAAGATCAGCAGGCAAGCAGACAAGAACGCCCTACGGCGCCAACTGCTCAACTCGTTTGTGCCGCTGATGCTACTGCCGCTGCCGCCGCCATCGCTGCTGCTGGTGAAGGTTGAAGCTGCGGCAGTGGCGGCGCTCGAGAAGGATGCCACCGGATCCGCTGTGGGCCTGCTGGACAGAGCCATGACGTGGCGTGGCGAGGTGCTATGACGTGGCGTGACGTGGCCTGGCTTCGCGGGACAACCAGTCGTACAGGGCTTCGAACCGGAAGATTTCTTAGGATAAAATTATGGGCGAAACAGCCCGCATATCCACATTCCCGAAAGGCGGACCCTCCCATATCCAAGTGCGGAATTTTACATCCCCCATATCCAGCTAGTTAAGAAAAAGTAATCCCATATCCAGAGCCGTTGTCGTTTACAACCCCATGTCCACATCCGGCGTTATTTTTATGCCATACCGCTATGGGGGACTTATTTGAAAGGGGTGGACATGGGGTTGTTAACATTAGCGTAAAAATTTCAAATCGCCTATATGCAAAACATGACTATCCATTGTGCGTGAATGGCCGGGTATGGATCAGCGCTCTTTTATTGACGAAAAATGACACCGTCCAATAGTGTTGAGAGCAATGCGTAATATGTCAACGACCCCTCCGAACCCCCATTGTAATATGGGGGGATAGCATTTCTGCAAAGGAAAGTCGTCGTACTTCCTCTGCGTGTAACCGGTATTCAGAAAGGACCGATCGTCCTTTGACAAAACCCATCCTACACATCGGCACTTCCAACGGTAAACCACAGCACGCAATGTCAGCCCGCTCGACGTCGCTGTCAGCAACCGCCAGGCTGACCACCGTTCACAATGCGCCGTTTTCGCGACGTTCCATGCGCCGACTCGAGGCCAGGCACTGAGACACATCGAGTCGGATAGCGTGCATGTACAAGGACGGTGAATCCCCATGAACCCGTGCCACTACGTCTATTTTGTCTATCATGCACACGTCGCGTGAATGATTGGCGGAGAGACCATCGCCTTACAGCGTCCTGTCCAATGTGTCTCGTGGTCCCGCATCGGACCTTACTCTTGACCGCTGTGTACAATTGGGTCCGAGGCCCCGTCATGCTCGTCAGACACCCACCACGCACGGCTGCTGCGCGCCATTGACGCGCTTGTTCACGCCTCTGAGCCCGGTGAGGCTGGGTATGTAGTGTATCCACTTCCAATTCTACATGTATTATACCCACGTCGGCAAAGATGGCTGCCCAGTTGCAGTGGGCCGCGTCGCGTAGGCGTAGGTCAGGCGGCGCTCCTATGGTTTCTGAACCTCGTGGTCTCTCACGCCCGCAGCTCAACGAGCCAGGTCTCGTGCCCCAAACCCCATCCACCCTAAACCTTGTGTATGACAAGTACTTTGAGCATGAGCAGTGTGCTGAGGTGCTCCTCATTTCGCCTGAACAAGCAAGGGACACACTGAGGTTGTCTCGCCAGAATCATGCTGCTAGTAAAAAATGTGTCCCGTTTTCCCCTTCTGTGTAGACTTTAAGGCCAGCAATCTGTCCCTTGAATCGTGCCATGCCGATGTTAGTGGTGCAGTGTCTTCGGACGATGAGGCGTCTTGTGAGGCCCCAAAGTGCAGAAAGGTAGAGGCGTCTTTTCCCGCAGGGATGTCGTTCCGGGACATGGCTGAGTCTCGCGCAGGAGGCAATGATTATGCCATCACGAACTGAATGACTATTTGGTGGATACGCAGTGAGAAGACACGGTTCACTGCATGATGTGGGTAGTTCAAGGAGAGATTTCCCGTGGCTTCTACGTGCCCATATGGCCCCAAATGGCGCTGGTGTCGTGGTGGACGATTTTGTCGACAGACACAAGTGTGTTCCTGGAGTTGGTCGCGGAGACCCGGCTAAGACGGTAAAGTGGGTGGTGCGGCAGATTGAGTCGAAGCTGAAGCGGAATCCCACAGCTGACGTGAAGACGTTGTCGGCCGTTGTGTGCAAAGCAACAGGCAAAGCAATTGACAAGAACACGATGTACCGGGCGAAGTCTAAGGCGCAGGAAAACATCGGCCCCAAAGCACTATCATGGAGCCTTTTCCCACAGTACTGTGAAGAGGTAGGACATGTTGACTTGTTCAGGGCACATCTTTTCTCATCTATGCCAGAGATTTCCACATACTTCTGACAAAATGCCCCTTGTGCTCTGCAGCTGAAGCGTGTGGACCAGAACACGCATGCCCTCGCGGAGGCGACGAAGAACGAAGTCTTCGTGAGGGCATTCGTCGCCCCTGGTGCAACTGTCCTGGGGTTCCAGAACGCACGTTGGATCCTGACGATGTACGGCACGCATCTTAAAAATGGCCACAAACAGGTACTCCTCATTAGCCAATTTTTTCGACGCCAACAACAACGCTGTGCCGATGGTGTGGGCCATGGTTCAGGGGGAGAATGAAGAGAACTTGAAGTGGTTTCTGGAGCAGCTGGTGATCGAGTATCCCATGACGGCAGAGAAGGGCACGGTCGTCATTTCTGACCATGACAACAATCTGTTGAACGCTGTTGAGAAGGAGCTGCCTGGGGCCCATGACATCTACTACTGCTTCCACTTGTGGCAGAACATAAGGCAGAAGTTCGGTAAGCAAGCTGGGTACTGGTTTTGGCGGCTGGCACATGCGCTCAAACCCGCAGAATGGACGAGTTGTGAAGAACAGCTGCGTGCCGTGAACTCGCGCACTGTAGTGTACCTCCTCAGAGTTGACGGGGTGGGTGGCATACTGAGGGAGCACTGGGCCAGGCTGTACTGTCCTCTTGGCCGTGGTGGACACACCACCTCGAATGCGGCGGAGTCTTTGAACGCCCGCATCGTTGAGTGCAGGAAACTATTTCCCTTCTACTGTTTTGTCTCTGTACACATGGGTGCAGCGTTTGCTTGTAAACAGGCGCAAACTGAGCAAGTAATGCAAAGGCGGACTTGCGCCAACACCAGCAAAGCGCCTGCTCAACAGCAACGTCCTAGCGCACAACTACGACATCGTGGAGGAAGGGCCCCAGAGTTGCAACGTGACGGGGCCAAGCAACAGGACCCGTACGGTGAACGTGCAGGACCGGATGTACAGTTGCGGTGCGTGGAAAGAGTGGAGCCAGCCGTGTGCGCATGCATGCGCATTCGTCATCGGCCATGGGGAGCAAGCCGAGCCACTGTGCGATGTTGGACTCACTCGAATGGCCTAAAGGCGCACCTACAACTTCCCCATGCCAGGCATAAACCCTATGTTGTTGAAAGCCCCGGATGAAGTGCTATGACAGCAGCCAGGACCTAAACATGGAGCAGGACGACCAAAGAGTGCTCGGTGGGATCGCGAGGACAAGCGTTGGAAGAAGTACATATGTCCCCGCTGCAGCCAGAAGGGACACACGAAGAAGAAGTGTACCAACGAGCCCGCTGTGTCTCCTACTGCAGAGACAGCAGCCAATGCACTTCAACGCCGGCTACAGCACGCAGAAGCTGCCGTGAGGGCAGAGGCCTATGCTGGTAGGTGGCCTCCAGTCGAGACCAAAGCAGAGCGAGAAGCTGAAGCAGCTGCAGCAGAGGTTGCGGCAGCTGCCACTGGAACCCCCCGTAGCAACAGAACCGTTTCACGTGCTGCAAGCACAGCAGTAGAAACCATTGTCCTCCTTTCCGACGACAGTCTAGAGACCAGCGTGTTGGGGATTGGCGCAAGCTCGGGATGGGCGGGGCAGGCGGGGCGCAGGAGCACCAGTGAAATAGCAAGTAGAGTTGCTACTACAGCATCTACAGTAGCAGCAGAAACTGCAAGGGAAACAGGACCGTTAGGAGGCACAAATGACGATGCTGAGTATGACCCCGAGGCAGCTGGCAATGACTCTGTGTAAGAAGAGATCTATGACCCTAAACGACATGTTTTTTGTGACTCAAACGAGGAGGAGCACGAGGACGGAGACCAATTCACTGATCCGTAGCAGAAGAGGGAGTGGGAGGCAAGAACTATCCGTGAACAACAGGAGGTTTGCGTCAGGGGCGGGTGGGAGGAGTGCGCAGAGGAGTGGGATGACGAGCCCAACGTTTCTTAAAAGGCAAGTATGACGTCTTCCTTCAGCAGGTACTCAATCCACTTTTCACTTCCTCATATGTTCAAGTTTTCTCATTCATGCTCTAATGTGGCCATGTGTGTCTTGCAGGTCAAGTCCAAGACGGCGTAGGTGGGAGTACACTTGGTGACAACAAGAAGGACCAAGTGGGAAGGTGCCTTACCTCCACCACTGGGTGTACAAGGGATGCCAGAGAGGCAAGGTTGAGTCAAGGAGGAGGACTGTTGTAGGGCTAGTACACAACTGATGGGTCTAGTGCATGTGGGGTAGAGGGTGTGATGGGGACTAGAACGCTTTAGTGTTTTACCAAGTTTTGAAATGTTTTCCTCATGAAGCATGTTCGTTCGTGAAGATGTGTTTAACCCTGGGTTGTGTGAATGATAAGAATACACTGAAGGAAACTAGTGAAACATGGATTTCCAAAGTGGTAATTCATCTATAGTGTCTTGACAAAATCTGCTATAAATGACGAACGATGTATTGTGGTTCATTCTCTTCATTACAACTTTGCTTTAGTCGCCTCACATTCACACCGGCGCATAGTGCCATGGATTCCGTAACATCATTCCTGGCTGGAGCCGGTGCGACATACATCCTCATGACGGGGAAGGATTGGACACCAAGGCCAGTTCACATTGTGAAGATGTACATGTGTCCTTGTCAACATGGAGCGTGTCAAAATGCTAACAGTGCGTGTCACGAGGACGAGGAAGATGTCTTTTACGACATGGAAGACTGTGAGATAGAGGGTGCTAACTCTACAGTATCTAACACAGAAGACGATGTGGAGTTAGTCGATTGCTACCCTGATGGTTGCTATCACACTGGCAACTTGTGTCTTGCCTGTGAGATCTTGGCCTGGATACATTCTTTGCCACCTACGGTCCAGCGATGGTTGGTCAGTGGACGGCCCAGACCTTTCATGGGTGGCTTTTCACACTAATTGTGGTGGACATCGACAATGGAAGGACATTATCAATGCCATTTGTGCACGAAATTTACACAATCATATCTCAACAGGTTTGGATGTGCTACTAATTGGTAGTGTGTGTGATAGGTCTATTGGGGATGTTGTCATTAATCCCAGTGAAATATCAATCGTGTACCCAATCCTGAACACACAAGTACATAATGCATGACAAAAAGGCATAAACATAGTTATGCTTAATACCCATGTGAATGTACTATGTGTTGCGAATGACACTGTGTACGCGTTAAGAAAGTGAACGTATATGGGCATCCGATGATTAAATGAAGGACATTTATGACAAAATAAGCATGGGGTCACATACGCAACATTGTCATTGGATGCATCTGCAACCACGGCTGCCAATCACTCTTGGCGTACACTGGGCGGCTAGTAGGAGCCCGCAAACCCATAATCCAAGTCATGGCATGAGGACTCGGCGGCGCATGGTCATACATGGCGTCTCACTGAACCTTCACGTTGCGCCATGCGACCTCGGCCTCGTCACATGTTGGTTTGGGTGGAACGGGAATGTCCACACCCCATGGACCGCGTCGACTGTGTTTGATGCTACCCCAACCGAGCATCGCAGGTAGTGGCCGGTTAACGGACATGCGGCTCATGTCCATCATCTCGAAAGTCACGAGAGCAACCGCGAAGTCATCGGTGAAAACGGTGGGCTTATACGTTCAACAGGGGTCGCTTGACGCAGTCAGCAAGGGTACGCAGCAATACTTCATGTGCGTGGCGGTGGACGATGAACCGCGCGTTCCAGCCAAAGGTAGTCATTGATGGTCCGATGAATCGCGATAGTCAGCGGAGTTCGTCAAAAGTTTCCTATGCGACTGTATTTGGCATTGATATCACCGTCATTGCGATGTTTTGTGGCATAGACAAGCGGGTTCGATTCAAAACTCGCCAAAGTATACTTCCAAACGCAATACAACCCCCCCACCCCCCCTCCCCCAAAAAGGACGCTGTCACTACGCCTCGCGAGTACAGTGGACAACATCCATCATGTCGTTGCAAACGGGTTTATCTGTATACGGAGGAACCCGCCTATACCATTGTCCTTTAGTTCTCAGGTGAAATTGCAATCTGTGGAGGGCTCACCGCAAAACCACCAAAAACGCTAGGTTCCGTTCACAATATGCGCAGGACAGCGACCAATCAGGTGTGGACATATGGTTCTTTTAATAAAATCTAGTGGACATAGCGTTCTTTTCATGCGGCCCTTGGACATGGTGGTGAAAAAGAGCGAGCACGTGGTATGGGAGACAAAAATTCCACGTCGTGTAGGTATGGGGTTGTTAAAGAGCGATTCGTGGATATGGGGGATCTATCTGGAAATCGATGGGTATATGGTCACCCCCCCATAAAATAATCCTAAGCACCTGTTTTGACCCGTGTTGAGGCAGAGTCAAGCCCTTTTCTTCTCGTTTATTCCCAATGCAGTGGCATGTCCTCATAAAACAAAAACGCCGATAATGGAAGGGTTTTAATCTCTGATGCCTGGAGACGAACTGTTTGGTGTGTCGAACGGAGCGTAGATGGTGAATAGGTAGAAGTTACGAGGCAGGACACGATTTAGAATTTGGGACACTTGAGCAATTGATAATTTGCAGTAAGTGTGCTTCGATGACAAGTATTGAAATGATCGAACATATATATATACAAGTGTCACGTTGCAAATGAGGCATAGTCGGGATCGTTGGGCCCATTGTCAAGCGACTTGTGCGGAGTCGTGTCGAGAGTGGTCGGATTCGAGAAGGTCCGCCTAGAAATCGAGGGTCTTCAAAAATCGACGGTGAAGATGCAAGATGCATCTTCATGGACCCAAGATTTTCTTGGTGAGTCCAGAAGTCAACCAAAAGGTCGTGATACTTCTGGCGTCGATTTGCGAGAGTGGTCAAAGTTGTCGGAAAGGTTCGGGGAGATTCTACGAGAGTGGGGGTAGTTGGCCAGTTTTCCTTCAACCATCATAGTGAATATCGCGGTCTTGCAACATGACGGGCTATTTCTGTAAGAACAAGAATGGCCACTTGGAAAGATTAGGGACTCGTGTACGTTTATTATGTAACACTTTCCCCTTATTTTAGCCGCGATGTCCTAGCGCACGTGCAGACGCGGCCTGGGAATGACGGTTATAGTCGTCGATGAGGTGAACGACGTCTCGGGGGTTTACACATGGTTCCTGACTGTTGTACACGGTGTCGTAGCTGTGCCACTTGACGTGAAATTCTGTCATTTTGCCTCATCGTCGATGGCCGAGGATGTCCTCACTGACGTACTCTGCGTCCTTTTCCACTTGAACGAGAGGAGGGAGAGGGGACATCCCTGCCGGGGAAGTTCCCTCCGGGGTCTCTATATTGCTTGAGTCTACTGACATGGAACACCAAATGAACTTGCATACTGTCGGGGAGTTTGAGTCGCGCAACCACAAGGGTTGCATGTGCTCGATCTCAAACGGCCCCAACCATCGGGATTTTAGCTTCAAATTGTCGGCTCCACGGAGTTTGATGTTTGCTGAGCTGAGGACTTTATAGCCAGCGGCGGACACGTCGTTGCTCCAATGTCGGTCACCTGCTCGCTTCATCATTGCTTGTGTCTTCGTGAGAGTTTTCCGTGTTTCCTCCTAGATGGTGGTGAAGTCTCGGCGTTGAACGTTGACCGCGGGAATGTTGTTGCGACTTTGTAGTCTGGCTGGTGTGGCGGGATGTTTGGCATACCCCACTTCAAATGGAGTTTTACTCGTTGCGGTAGAGGCTACCAAATTGTATGCAATTTCGGTGGTCGGGATTTTTGTTTTGAATCCGTCCCATGAGGTTTGCATAGCGTTCGGAGAAGTTGCTCGAGTGTTTGATTTGTCCTCTCGGTTTGACCATGGATTTGAGGATGGAACGCTGTTGAAATAAAATGTTTTGCTACAATAGCGATTCATCAATCATTGCCAAAAACGGTTGGTGAATTGGCCATCTCTATCACTTGTGATGGTTTTTGGCATGCCCTGTAGCCGTACGATGTTGTTTAGAAACAGCCATGCTATTCCCTCGGCGATGACGGTGGTCGTTGCCGGAATGAAGTGGGACAAATTGGAAAACCTGTCGACTACTACGAGGACTGCATCATGTCCTTCGGGTGTGACCGGTAATCATATGACAAATTCCATGGAGATGTTAGCCCATGGTTCTGTCGGAATGGGGAGCAGTTGCAGAAGTCCTGGTGGCCGTGTGCGACGGGATTTTTCTCGCTGACATGTGTCGAAGGTCCTGCAGAAGTTGGCCACGTCCAATTGCATCATGTCTCACCAATAGCTTTTCGCCAGCTTCTTAGCATCTTGTCCTCTCCAAAGTGTCCACCTGGTCCTGTGTCGTGGCACTCTTTGAGCAGCATTTGGCATAGCTTGTCGTTCCGGGGAACGACGACCTGGCAAGTGAAGTGTTGCCGTCAATAGGGTGCGTTGAACTAGAATTTTGTTTTATCATATCCGCCGTGTTGGTGGTAGCCTCGTGGAAACAATCGCTCGAGGTATGGGTCTCACAATAGCTGTAGCGTCGCCGCGTCAGCCATTAAATCTGGTCGGCGGCTGACTGCGTCCGCCGGGTTGACTTTGCCTCACCAATACTTGATATTGTAGTCGAACCCGGATTCAAGGAACTCCATCCATCGGGTTTGACGTAGACTAAGGTTTGGCTGTGTTTTCAAATATTTCAACGCATGATGTTCGGTGCGCATGATGCATCCACGACACTCCGGGTAGGATCGCCACGTCTTGAACGTGTGCACGACTGTCGGCATTCTTTCTATTGTACGGCATAGTTGAGTGCCGGTCCTCGCACTTTGCGAGACATGTAGGCAACCGGTTGCTTGTCGTTTCCGTGGTCTTGCAAGAGGACTTTGCCAATGGATTGGTCCGACGTATATGTGGCCACGACGTGGTCCTACGTTGGACCGGCTAGTCGTAGGGTTGGCGCCGAGGACAAAGTGTTCCGAAAAGCGGTGAATGTTTCTTGTTTGATATATCCCCAACCGCCACTCGTTACCTTTTTTAGTGAGGTCGGAAAGAGGCACTGACAATCGGGCGTAGTCCCGTACAAATCGTCGGTAGTAGTTGCAAAAACTGACGAATACCTGGATTTCTCGAATGTTGGTTGGCGTTGGCCAATTAGCACTTTTTTCAGATCCATGGTGATCCGTCCACTATTGATGACATGGCCCAAAAACTCCATTGAACGACGAGTGAAGTCGCATTTTGAGAACTTTTTGATTTTTTTTGTCTTTGTCAAAACTTTAAGGACTTTTTTAAGATGTTCATCGTGCTCCTCCAAGGTGGGATTGTACACAAGAATGTCGTCGAGGTACACCACGAAAAAATCGTCGAGGTATGGGCGGAAGATGTTGTTCATTGTCACCATAAACATTGCCGAGGCATTCGTTGGTCTGAACAGCATTACCATGAACTCAAAATGCCTGTAGCGGATTTGGAATGCCGTATTCTCAATGTCGGCGTCTGCCACGCATATCTGGTGATATCTGTTGCGCAAGTAGATTTTGCTGAAGTTTTGAGCCCCACGGAGTTGGTCCAAAAGTTCATCAGCTCGGAGAAGAGGGTAGCGGTTCTTGATGGTAGCGTCGTTCTACATCTCACTGGTTTTCTTTTATGAACAATACTGGTATGACATATGGTGACGTGGAAGGACAGATGAACCCTTGAACGAGCATCTCGTTGAGCTGCTTTTTCAACTCGGTGAGCTCTTGATCGCTCATCCAATAGGCCCCTCGAACTGTAGGTCTGCTGCCTGGTTTTAGTTAGATGCGATGGTTGATGTCTCATTGAGGAGGTACGGTTCTTGGGAGTTCATCGAGGAATACGTTCACAAACTCCCAGATGAGTGGTGTGAAGTCTTCAGGTACCATCGCGAACTTTGTTGATGCCGATGAGGCCGATGATGAGTCAACTGCTGCAACTTCCTCTTCTTCCATTGGCTCGAGATGTATGAGCCACGCACGAGCTCCTCGTCGTATGTATTGCATGGCCATGTTGAGTGGTACCAACTGCATCGGTTGTTGCTTCTCGGCTACCATGGATTCCTCTTCTACTTCCACCTGAGCTACTTTTGCTGTTGGCTTTCGTCCCACGCGTAGAAGTTGTTGTTTGGCGCCATCGATCTCCACGTACACGTCGCTGCTGTTCTAGTGGACTTGTGGATTGTGCTAGTATAGAAAATCTCGTCTGAGGATGATTCAGTCATCGCTAATTGGACTAGTCCTCCAAACTGTTACATCCCGTAGATCTTCCACTTGTAGCCGTAGTGGCTCTTGGAGTCTCCGTATTTGCAATCTCCCATCGACAGTTTTTTCAACAAACACCCCTACTTCAGTCTGCAAACCCAGTTTGCGGACCATGTTGTTGCTCATGAAGCTATGTGAAGCTGTTGCATCCAATAGTGCCGGTACCGTTCTGTTAGTTTTACATCACCGAGGCTGCATTTTGTGCAGTATCGCCGGTTGGTCATTTTCGTACCCCTCATCGAACGTCGCAATTTGAGAAACCCTCTGCGATGATGTAGGTCTTTCAAATGGGCGATCGTTCATTGCAGATCGCTCCTCGTGGGCAAGAGTTACGCCTTTTACTCTTGTCTTTTGTTGTTTCCTAGCTCATTTTTCTACGAAGTCCCCCCCTTTATGGCTTGCTACCTGCTCCAGGAGTTGTGAACAATATGCCTGACTTTTTCGCAGTTGTAGCAAGTTTGTGTATTTGTCTGGTCGATGGCGTCCACTTCCATCAGAGTCAAGGAGTTGACTTATTGGTTTTTTCCCTTTCCACGATAAGTGTGGTTAGGAGGTCGCCAGCTATAGGATTCCTTAATCCGAGCATTGTAGTCGGCGCTGTCGATCCTTTTTGCTGCAATGATCATCCGCAGCAAGTCGTTTTGGATGCCAAAGGTAGCGATTGCTCTCTAGATTTCTCGCTTGAGGCTGTTGTTGTAGTGAAAAAAAAGTTCATCAGGGGTGATGTGTGCTCCTGTGATGATCTCGTGGAATATCCGTGTGTACTCTACCACGCTGGAGTTTCCTCCCGTACACAAAGTTCGTCACCCTAGCATCCCTGGGTGGCCTCCCACTAACAACCAGCTACAAGCTAAGTTCCCACCATGACCCAATGGTCGGCAAACCTCTCCACATCGACCACATCACCAGAAAGTTACAACCCCACCCATGGCTCTGGCACACTCGAATCCATCCACAACATGTTCTCCCCATGCACTACAGAAAAGACCTCCTCATATCCACGTGAGCTCCCAACAGCTGCCCTTATCATCGCTTACACCCAAAACATTTATCCTTTCAGAAGATATACACCAGGCTCCTCCACAACCTGCACCCCCACCCTACTTACCAAATCTCATGCGTCAAATACCACCCCTCCCTAAATCTTGACCGGAAAAGTGTACACAAGAAACTCCTTGACATTCCGATCAATTTGTGAACACAAGACCTCATGCTTCGAATCTTCTACCACAGCATCCAAGTCAACACGAGATACAAATTCCTCCCACCACGAGCATCCCTGAAATTCCCCAGATGTCCTCTAGAGGAAAGAATAGAACATCGCTTCCTCACATGCCCGCACTTACGTCCACTTTCCCGCAGACTCCACACACTATATGACTCCTTCTTTCCAAACTAGGTCCCCGACACCAAAGACCTCTTGTTATGCCCTGTGAAACATGACTCCCACCTACTATGGGAAGTCATCCGTGCACACCTATTCCATGAGATCTTGCAAGAGCGATGGGCATCACCAAAAAGTAACCCTACCACAAAACCCTGGCTCATATATTCCAGCACACTCCAAGTCGCCCTCAATCTCTACACAAGCATCATCCACACGTGCAATGACACCCGTTCTAGCAGGAAGCAAACCAAACTAACCCCCTGGCCCTCCCACTTCTGCAGTGCAGAAGTGGGCCAAGGCACTATGAGCTTACTTCTAACCCAAGGCTTCCGCGTATGGTGGAAGCAGCCAGATTCATTCACACTATGATTTGGAGGGCTGGGTTCAATCCCCGGGCTGGTTTTGGTGTCTAGGTGACCCTCCCTTTGCCACTGGTTACGACCACGGGAACAAAAGAAAAAGCCACAGAGTCACGCCCTCTTCTTCTCGTTTATCCCCAATGCAGTGGCATGTCCTCATGAAACGGAAACGCCGATTATTGAAGGGTTACATTCTCTGATTCCTGGAGACGACCTGTTTGTTATGTTGAATGGAGAGTAGATGGTGAACAGGTAGAAGTTGCGAGGCATGACACAGTTTAGAATTTGGGACACTTCAGCAGTTTTTGATTAGCGGTAAGTGTCCTTTGATGATAAGTACTGAAATGTTTGAACATATATACACAAGTGCCGAGTTACGAATGAGGCATACTCGGGGTCGTTGGCTCCATTGTCAAGCGGCTCGTGCAGAGTCACGTCGTGAGTGGTCGGATTCGAGAAGGTCCACCTAGAAATCGAGGGTCTTCAAGAATCAACAGTGAAGATGCGCGATGCATCTTGATGGACCCGGATTCTTCTCGGTGCGTCGAGAAGTCAATCGAAAGGTCGTGATACTTTTGGCGTAGATTCGCGAGAGTGGTCGAAGTTGTCGGAAGGTTTGGGAAGATTCACTAAGGGTGGGGGTAGTTAGCCGGCTTGTCCTCGACCGTCGGAGTGAACATCGTGGTCTCGCGATGTGACGGGCTGTTTGTGTAGTAACAGAAATGCCCACTCGGAAAGATTAGGGACTCGTGTACGTCTGGTACGTAACAGAGTACATGCCGATGGTGGAGGGAACCTGCCAAATCGATCATTGTTACTGAATAAGATTGAATCAATTAATGGTGGACAAGGTGTTTGTAATGATACATACTATCCATGTCAAGGAGGTCCACTAAGAACTGAGGAGGGACAAGCAACAAGCCATGTTAGCGGAGGGCGCACAGATGACAACTCGCGTTTAGACCAAAGGGGATTTTGAGAACTCTAAAACTAGTACAAAGGATGGTCTGGATGCCGATCTCTGTTCCTCTTGCTGGGGGCTGTTCTTACTAAAACAGAGAATTCATTTGAAGTCCGATGGAAGGATCTTGTACCTATTGAGCCACACATGGTTTTTTTATGATTTTCTCTATTCTTCTATCGACCTTTCGATCGCGTAGGTAGCAGTCGTTGGCATAGATGCATTTATAATACAAAATAAAATAGACATCAGAATTCTTCCTCGACATCGCTTAGAAATTTGCTGTCGAAACAGGCTCTTGCCTTCGCCGTGATTGTCGATTGTTTGTCTGCGTAGGTGCGTGGCGTTTACACGGGAGCTTGAATTTAGTTGCCCTAGTTTTTGATGACACAGGAAAAGGGAACATTGTTTGGCACCTCCGCGCACCTGACGTGGATGGCGGATGGAGGCTATCCGATCAGAAAGTTTTGACGTGGCTCGGATCCGGCAAGCTGGCCGAATCTATCCCGGCGGTTGGAGACAAAAGATGAGATATCATGCTGTACGGAAGGAGTGTGTCAGAGATTGAAATTTTCAAAGGTGTGTGAGAATTTGATTGAAATTTTCATGTCAACACTTCCAAACGTTGCGTCCCCCCAAACAACGAGCCAGAAACACTTCCGAACATTGCATTTCATGGAAGCGTGAAAGGTTACACCACGCAAAGCATGGCAATGTTTCGTGGGACACTGCGGTGTGCCACGGAGGTTGTGAGATCTCCAACCGTTGATTTGTGTAATTGGACAAACCGAATCGAGATGTAGCTGACCACATACACTCGTCAGTGCGTTTCATGCCTCGTGTTCCGAGACACACGCCATTACACCGCTTCTTTTTTATGACACATGAACGAAACTTTTCTTTGTGTCCACAGTCACGAACAACAAAAACGATCTTCTGCTCAATGAGGGCAAAACACTTGTTCCCAATGCACAAATGGCACAGGTGATTTTTGTACCGCAAAACATCATGACTAGCCTTTCCTGACATAGAAAGTAGAACATGATTTGTGTTACAAAATCTCATGACAGGTCTTTCATATCACAGAAATCAGAACATGGTTTCCATGCCACAAGAGTAGAAAAGTCCGTAACTTGAGAACATAAAGCTCCTCAGAGACTTCTGAATTCCAAAAGTGATGTCATGATGTTCCGGATGCCAGAAATTTCATAGGCTACACTTCTATCGGCAAACGGAACACCCAAAAAATACATCTAGGTCTTCCATTTTATATGAAAACATCAACTCTTACTCTGTGTCTGCGTATGGCTACAAGAGAGTTGTATGGTAGTTTTGTATGCCGGGGAGAACACCCACAAGTTCTGTTCGTGGAACGTAAACCCAGTCGATGTTTTCTGTTTATCCTCGAAAACGTAATGTAGTGTTCAGGGGCCGCCTTGCGATGCGCGAACGTGAGCAAAATTCTATCTCTATGTGCTTCAGCACACAAAGACATGAAAGGAATTTTGTATCAACTCGGAAAGCCAACAGTATTTCGTGTTGAACACGAAAACCAATATAGTGTCCTCTGTGACCAGGGAACAACTACCATTGTTTTTTATTCTGAGAAGGCGACTAGGTAATAGACCAAGGAAATGCTGAGTTCATATGTCATTTGAGATACAAAAAAGGAAACGAGAATTCTGTTATCGACACATGGGGCTTGTCATGCATTCCAAAATCACAGAACGCATGAACAACACTACGGAGACATCACGGAACACTACAACTCTTTCTTTTTTCCAGTGGGTGACTTAGCATCGGACCTAATAAATGTTGACGTGTCACGTCGCCAGATTTCACATGTCTATTCTGATATGAAGAAAAGGAAATCAGCGTTCAATGCCGAACACATGGGACTCGTCATGCGTTCTGTATTCACAAAAAACATGAAAATCGCAAAGTACAGGTTATAGAACACTACCATTGTTTTCATTTGTGGAAACGCAACTCGGTCACACACGAACAAAATGCTGACGTGTTGCGCCCACAGACTTCATATGTCTGTTGAGCTGCAAAAAACGCAAGAATTGTTCTATTCCACATACATTGTGCTTTACATGCGTTCTGGATTCACAGAACGCATGACAAGCACGACGTCTTCGTCACAGAACACTACACACTAATGTATTCCGGGAAACAGAGAAGAAACTTTGAAGTCTTTTGTCTCATGAAACATTGAATATGGTGTTTCAATATCGTAGATGCAACTCGGGCTCGGCTCATGGGAACCCTAACATTACTTGGAGTACTTCTTTTGGCACAAGATCATTTTATCTAGTATGTTCACCGTGATGAGGTTGATGCAAGGAGAGCTTTGTGATCTCTCGCAGTTAGTGTATGAAGAACGTGGCGGAGACCTTGTAACGTCTTCTCGAAGACAAATTGTGCACGCCTTCCTTTAGCGATGGAGGTCCTTTGACCTTGGTTCTGACCGACGGCTTAGGCGTCGCAGACTCCATGCATCCCCTAGTACACAGTTACTACAACTCCGTTTCGCCGCATGCTGGCTTAGGAATCGCAGGCTTTGCCACCCATCCGTTGGATACACGGTTTTGTAGCATTGTGTAGTGTCTGAACGCGCATCATCTTCCACCACGGGAGCAAGAACCCGGCGCAATGGTACACTTCGTGAAGTCGAAGGTGCTGCAGCAGAAAACGCAGCGAAACCAGCCCGCCTCATACTCTAAACAATCTGGAGTGAACGTGCCGGCCGACAACTCACAGCCACAGCAACAGCAGCAGCAGGAGAAGTGCCTCTAGCCTGACCCTTCTCAGCATCAGCGGGCCCATCCCCCGCCAATGGAGTCTCATGGGGAGGATGCACATCTTGAATTCATTAACACCCGTTTCATCGACCCATCTCTTGGTAAGTCCCTGCTTCTCTTTTCTTTAACGCTATGTTTGCTTTAGTACCTAACTAGCTCAATTTTGGTCATGCAGACCTTGACAAGTTTGGCATAAATGTGCCAAGTGGTTTAACGATAATGGGACAAAAACCATGTGCATCAGCCAAAACCACTGGAAGACTGTAATTGGTTTGAAAAAATGGTTGAATGACGGGTACTACACTGAGTTTTTTTAAAGAAGTCGCATGGTCCTGTGAGTGTCCTACAACTTGGTGGGTGTTGCTGTAGGCGCAAACTGATTCCTCTTCGAGCTCCGGAGAAGCTGACCTAGCATTCTCCAGTTACATGTTGCTCATGCTCCTATGCATGTTGAAGGACATGCATAGGAGTTGAAACCTATGCATGCATGGTTCGGCGTGACCAACATCTGAGAGGCTGGAGGAGTTGTGCTCGGATATCCCGTTACCTTTTTCCCCAACAGGTTGTCCAACTTATTGATTGAAAAACCTTGCCAATCTGATCCAGCCCATCAGGTCTGTATGGACTCAAAACAACAAAAGAAAACTCAGTTGAGTGAAAGTACATGGTGAATGATGATGGTACTAAACATGGTAAATGGTGATTGATGGGGAACAATTCTTTGGATAAATTGACCTAGGGGCCCGGGTTTGTAAGATGTCCCGCTAGGAGGACCTGCATTGCAAGATCCATCAGCAAGGGAGCCCGGATTCAGGCGGCGACCAACGCGAGGGCCCATCGGAAACCCTCGCGCATCAACTTTGCAGGTTGTTTTACTAGCTGGTGACTCCGTGTCGTGACAAGAAATCAGCCCGCTGCAGGGGTCTGTAGCAACAGGAGCGCCAATTGGAAAATTCGTTTTAACAAGGCAAACCAGCATGACAAAGGACATTTGAAGATCAAGGTTGAACGCCGTGAAGCTTTTGCTGATGACTCGGCTTTCGCTCTTGTCGGTCGAGGGCTTGGGACAACACTGGACTTTTCCGGATCAAGATTCTGACAAGCAGGATTCATTCGAAGGGCCCCGTCGTCACTGAGATCAAACAGGAGGACTCCATGGCTGATTAGATCGGCGGACAGGGCCCATTTTTTGACGATGGAGTGAAAGGGGCTGCCTTATGGAGTCGCTTCATCAAACGTGGCCTTGAGGTCGAACTACCCCAATTCTTTTTAGATTCAACCGTTCCTTAAGAAAAACATGTAGGTGTCTTGTCTTTCACATGCTTATCACAAAACTTGAATCACACAACTAAGAAGCAAGGGGTGCATAATAATGGTATTGATGATGCTAGTCCACACTCTAAGACATGGACAAGGGTTGGAAAAATAAAAAGATATGAAAGTGTGAAGAAAGATAGGAAAAGCGGAGTACGAATGCACTCCCATGATCATACCCTACATAATCCTTTGGCCATCCATTGTAATGAAACCAAACATCTCCAACTGACCAGGTTCATGTAGCTTGGTTCCGATGAGTGGGGCTAAGACAGCATCAACTTGCCGGGAGAGATGACCCTTGGTTGGATCTTGGTCCATTGTAGTTTTTTTGGCGGGAAGATGTCACAATGAAACCCTTTTTTGACTAACCATGTCTAGTGCGAGTTGATACACCAAAAAACCTTTCATCAAAGCACATTACATATGATCCTGCACGAAATTGTGTCTAATTACTTGTTTAACAAAAAAGGGCACATTTGAGTAGGTTGGTCCTTTTTTCGCTCGTGTATCCATTGGCGGCAAAATGCACACAATCTTATCGTTCTCTGTTTGAGCGATGCTTTGAAGAAAGCTACAATTTGTAACACCGTGCACGCTTCGCGTGAAAATTTCAAAACATCTTCAATTGAATGCAAATTCTCTTGTTCTTCATGCAAACCAGTTTCAAACTCGACTCCAGATAACATCCAAGGCTTAGGCTGTGAATTTGCGCACGCATCTGTTGTGCCCTTGGGAAGCAGGGATCTGCAGGTTCCCTTTTAAGGCATGGGGAGTCTTGGAGCCCCCAACCAAACCCAACATAAACCCTCCAAAACAAGTCACAAAATCCATGAAAGAGGGTTCTGCGACTGATCAACGGAAGTGATGATGATAGCACTCCGACGCCCCGCTTGTGCGACGTTGAAATTGCAACCTCCGGGCATGAATTCTTTAAAGTACACATTTCTGTTATGCTATGTCAGAACGAATATCAGAGTTGTGTATATGGGAGTTTTGTCGATGATTCTATGGGCATGGGCAGTAACTTACTCAGGAAATAGGGCATGAACCGGTTTGAGCCCTTTTGTAACACAACAAGATTTTGGAAAACGGAACCTAAAATTTACAGTCAAGAAAGACTGTCGCAATCATTACCTGATTGCAACAGTCTTTCGGACACTGTTCCGCGACCGACACCCTGAGGTCACATCAAGCTTGACGCAAGCGCGTGAAGGAAATAGTGGAAATCGAATCCAAACGACCATCTCGACAGAAAATACGGTCACGAAGTTTCCACCGTTCTTTCTAACGGAATACATAAATAATTACAAATAATAAACAAATCATAACTTTATAAAGAAACATCAACGTAGCTTCGAAAGGCGTGGCGAGCCATGACGACTCGGGCGAGGAAAAGACCACTCCGACGAGGAGAACGGTCATTCAGTTTTACAACGCAAACTTTTCCGAGCTCGCCGAGGCCTTTCGACGCTAAGTTTGAGCACCTCGCTTTACATTGGCATCAGAGCTAGGTCGACCCGCTGACATCGCCCTTGTCTCCACTCTGTCGTGAGAATCCTCACACACCACGAGGAGTGGTGACTTAGTCGACGAGCAGCAGGTGACCTCGTGGTGGTGCTGGTGGAACGCCGCCCAGAGGTGCCAATACTCCACCACCTCCATGCGCGCACACCCCACCTCCACCAACCCAACCTACTTCCGCACAGCATTACTCTCACAAAGGGCTACTGGACCAGCAA
>SZWC01031721.1:3703-22075 GCA_023375785.1 Penium margaritaceum | reverse complement strand
ATACATATACATATACATGTACATATACATATACATATACATATACATATACATATACATATACATATACATATACATATACATATACATATACATATACATAAACATAAACATATACATATACATAAACGTATACATATACATATACATATACATATACATATACATATACATATACATATTGATGTACATATACATAAACATGTACATGTAGATGTACATGTTGTTGAGAGGTGCGATCATTTTTCTGGTGTCAAGCTCCGATATGGTGAAGATGGCATTGCATTTGGAGCACTATACGGAAAGTTACGGATTTCACGGTGAACTCACGTGACCACGCCTACTGGGAATTCTCTCATGCACAGGCCAGATAAGTTTTGGCAACCAGCCGTGAAGCAGTCTAAAGGGCCTGGTGTGTAACATAGTGTGCTGGCATGTGCAAGAGGGTTGCGCATGCCTCTAGTTAGCTCTACTAGGGAGGAAAGCTACCTACTACATAGCATTGCATAGCTATTCTAGTCAGAGAGTCCTCTAGCTGACTGGACAGGAATCATGCACCCTGAGCATGAGGCCTACACTGCATCATCAGCCACATGCATAGAGCCTAGGCCCTTCAACCTACATGGGCCAATCTTGAAGAAGTTTCAGGAGGCTCCTGATTGACAGACCTGATGCAGCAACATGGCAAGATCAACGGCCGTCAGAGGAAAGCCTGAAGAGCAAGCAACCTCTTTGACAAACTTCACCTGAAGACCTGACGAAGCTTCCTCAAGGAGGAAGCTTCTTATGAGAGCAGCAGGGATTCCAGTAACAACTCTGACCTACAAGAAGCTTCACCTAAAAGGAAGCTTACCGAATAGGTAGCAGACCTAAACCACCTGAAGGAAGCTTCTCCTCCAGGTGGTCAACTTGCCAGGACCTCAGGTATAAAAAGGGAAGCTCCTCTCAGTTTAGATCCATCTCAACATCTCAATTTTCTGCAAGCACTCAGCTCTTCTCAAGCCTCTGACTTTGGAGCCCAGACCAAGACTCTGTTGGAGATCCCTCCAAGGCCCCATGTTAGCCTGGCAAGGCCTGCCAGCCTGGGTGGAGGCTGCCTTGAAGGCCAGTCAACCTGGAGACTGCGCCAAGACCCTTGCCACGACGGCCTAGAGGGCCTAGCAAGGTATTGCCCCTCTATGGGCCAGGAGCTATGCTAGCCTAGCTTGCCTAGGATTTTCCATGCACCATACTTGTACTTTGTATCAATCAAGATTTCAGTCCAGATTCCCAACCCTTGCCCTGCTATTGTACATGCTGCACTGCTGATCACCCAAAGATCCTACTTGGAAGGATCCTAGCCCTTGCTGCCTGTCTCACAAAATCAACATGGTATTAGAGCGTTAGGTGGTGCGCTCAGCAGTTCATGGCAGCACTAGTAGCAGACTACATTTGTGAAGGAGATGTTGTCCACCAGCCCTATACAAGTGCCGAGCCAAAGGCGGGGGTGACGCCACTTCACGCGCGTGAGCTACATTTTACCTGCACAAAAGCACAAGCAACATGGAAGAGGAGAACGGTCAGTGAGCTTCTCTTGCACTTGATGACCAATCAGTTATGCATGGCATGGGCGTGGGCGAAGAGCAGGGGCGCCATGTTGCAGACCACGCACAACGCCAAGCTGCAGAGGCGCAACGCTTGGCTGATGAGGCGCAAAGCATGGCGTAACAAGAAGCCACAGCTCGTCAAGCTGTGGAGGAAGAGAGGGAGGCGCTGAGGCAGCAGATTGCTACTGAAGAACTCTTGAGTCAAGAGGAGCAGCTTACCCATGCAGCTCAAGCATCGCAGATGCAGTAGCTACAACAGTCACATGCGGCTCAAGTAGCCCAAATCAAACAACTTTAGCAACAGCTGGCATGGGCTTAGCAACAATAGCTTCAACAACAGCAGCTTTAGCAACAACAGCAACAACAACAGCAAATTCAGTGGCAACATGGTTCACAAGGATCGTTTGCACATCTGCCTCAAGTCAGCCCTTCTCCAGTCATGCAACCAGCCATGTCTCTGCAGGTGCAGCCGGCTGCACCACCTCAAGGAGGCATGCCGCATCCGTTTGTGACTCAACAGCCACAACCAGCTCTGATGGTGGCACTTATGGCACACCACCAGCAGATGAACCAAGCACCAAGACCGCAACCCTTTTCAGCACAGCCAACACCAGTCCACGCGGGAGCAGGAGTACCACCACATGGGCCGCAACCGATGGCACAAGGCTTTGTGCCACTCCTACATGCGGAAGTACAAGGCAAAGCGTACCAAGGCCTGGAGGATAGTGTGCCCCAAGCAGCAACCTCACTACATCTACACAAGCTCAAGGTTGACAAATTCGATGGCGAGAACTTCTTGCACTGGGCGCACAAGTTCCAATAAGCGGCCCAGATACACGGCATCTGGAAGTTCTACAATGGCTACTACACGCCTCCGCCCCCTGGGTCGTCTAGCATGGTGGCTGAGTACAAACACTTCACCCAAGCTGCTTTCAGGGTGCTGGACGACCATCTGAATCCTCGCATCCAACAAGACATACGGATGTACAAGGAGACTACTGAGCCAGCTCGCCTAGCTTGGTCCTACCTGCTAAGGACCTACATATCTGGCGACTCAACCTTCAAATCTCACCTCCTGAAGGAACTGTCGTACATCAACCTTGATGGCTTCGACAATATCGAGTCCTACATCAACAAGGCGAAGTCACTTCACGACCAGCTCGCAGTGACAGACGCCCCGGTCTCTGAGCCTATGTTTGTGACCTTTCTCCTCAACGGTCTGACTGGGGACTGGATGACGTTCGGAAGGTACTCAAGTTCAAGCATGAAGCAGAGCTCACTGAAGCATAAATTTGCAAGATGCTTTTGACAGAGCAACGTGACCGGCAGCTTACAAGAGAAAAGGAGAGAATCCTGAGCAATGCAACTTACCAAGGTGTGAGCGTTGCCGTGTCCACTGCTCAGCCCTCGCAGAACAGCCAGTCCACAAGGAACATTGCATCCACCCAGTTGTGCGCCCACTCTGAACCAAATGCTAGCACCCGAAGTGCACGCGGCCAGAATGCAGGGTCACGTCCTGCAGTTGAGTGCCATTATTGCAAGAAGATTGGGCACATGAAGAGGGAGTGCAGGAAAAGGATGTGGGATGAGGAGCAAGTGAGGCAACAGCAACGTTACAGAGTAAACAACTCAGGAGGAAAGGGGGCGAAGAAGGCAGCTGGCAATAAGGTGAAACAACCAGAGAAAGGCAAGAACACAGAGGCCAAAAGCAGTATGGAGGCAAGGAGAAGCAGTTCGACTACACTGGGTCAGTCTTCCAGCTCTCAGCCAAGCAGAGTGATGACCTGGTCCGCTCCACCTACGTGTGGTACCTTGACAGTGGGTGCACTTCGCACATCACCCATGACAAGGCTTGCCTTCACGAGCTCGAACCCTGCTCCAAAGGCTTCGTCACGGTGGCCAACAAGCGGCAAGTGCCTGTATTGGGCAAACGAAAAATGACAGTGACTGGGTACAATGGTGCTCAGGTGAAGTTTGGGGATGTATAATATATACCTGACATCGCGGTGAACCTCCTCTCACAAGGGAAGCTTATGAAGAGGGGCGCGCGAATCGTCAGCAGCGGACAGCATGACCCTTAAGAACCGTGAAAGAGAGACCTTCGCTGAAGTTTGCCTTCTTTTGCACGGCATGATTGAGCTGGAATTTGAAGCACCAGCTCCAACAAAAGGGCCGGATACGCCCTTTGTAGCAGCTAGTCTCCACTAGGTTTCTGGCGCAAACCTCAGTTTGTGGCACAAACGGCTCGACCACATCAGCAACCAAGTCGTACAGACAATGCAAAAGCAGGAACAGGTGAACGGACTTGACATCAAGGAAAGTGGCAGTAAAGATGCAGCAGAACCTTGTGAAGACTGCGTGCGGGCTAAACTACCATGACAGATGTTTTCTCTAGCAAAGAAAGTGCGACGTCAGCCAGAATCTGAAGCTGGTCCACACCGGCATTTGTGGACGTTTACCAACGACCGCACTTTACGGAGGGCATCGCTACTTTCTGCTCTTTGTAGACGACGGCACAAGGATGGTGTGGAGCTATCCTCTTTGATCAAGAGATGAAGCTCCAACATGCTTCTTCAAGTGGCTCGCGATGGCCGAAAGGCAAAGCAACAGAAAACTACAGGTTTTACGCTTAGACGGTGCTACCGAGTACACCAGCACAGAGTTGAACACACAGCTGGAGGATCTCAGCATTTTGCAAAAGTTCTCTACGCCATACACTCCGCAGCAGAATGGCCTGGCAGAGAGAGCTAATAGCACAATGCAAGAGAGGCTGAAGTCGATGCTACTAGGAGCGTAGTTCGACAACTCGTGGTGGCAGTTTGCACTACGGCAAGCAGTGTGGGTACGCAACTGCGTGCCACACATGTCACTACCAAGCATGACTCCATTCCAAGCATAACATGGTGAAAATCCCGATATCACCATGCTACACACCTTTGGGTGCATGGCACTGCTTCATGTCTCAAAGGAGCGTTGGTGCAAGTTGGCAGATAAAGCAACATGGGGTGTTTTCCTCTGCCAAAGCCCCAACATGAAGGGGTGGGAGTTCTACAACATAGACTCCCATCGCATCATCACCAGCAGAGACGCTATCTTCTTCAAGAACCTGACGCGCTCTTCTTGGGAGACTAAGTAGTCTAGTGAGCCCGCTCTACTCCAGAATTTCTATGACTCTTACGTGGAGACGCTAGGGGAGGGGGAAGCTGACAGTGTGCCACTCACCCTTCTTGATCTGGATAAGGCGGATCAGCAGCCGGTGGCCCTGGGTGTGGCCCTCGACACTGGCCGGGACGAATGCATCACCACTAATCATGAGGTGCTCGTTGTACCTCATGACAAAACTAAGCTGTGGGAATGCAGAATGGTGCACATGCGTCGGGGAAACCACAGGATGAAGCTGCCCGGCAGCCGGGGTGCCTCATGCGCCTCCTGCAACAGCAGTTACAACAAGAAGAAGAGCAGGAGATTACTGAAGCAAATCTGGCTATCACGGCCTGCTCCATCTACAAAGTGGCGGATGATGTCCTGGCAGACTTCACCACAATGCACCTCGCAGCTCACGTCTCAGCAAGCGAGCTACCGTCTGAGCCCAAGACTCTGAAAGAAGCTGTGCAAGGCAAGCATGCTGCACAGTGGAAGGTAGCACTTGACACAGAGTACCAGAGTCTCATGGATCAGGGGATGTGGGGGCTCATGGAGCTTCCGTCTGGGTCCCGACCAGTGGGAGTGAAGTGGGTGTTTCGCGTCAAGACAAAAGCTGATGGGAGCATTGACAAGTTCAAGGCTAACCCCGTGGCAAAGGGGTTCACGCAAGTTGAGGGGAAAGATTTCTTCGACACCTACGCTCCCATGAGCCGCTACACCTGCGTCCGCATCATGCTGGCAGTTGCAGCAATGATGGACTACGAGGTGTAGCAGCTTGACGTGAAAAATGCTTTTCTACATGGTGAGATGGATACGATCGTCTACATGAAGCAACCTGAGGGCTATGACGACGGGAGTGGTAAAGTGTGCAAGCTGGGAAAGAGTCTCTACGGACTGAAGCAAAGCCCTCTGCTTTGGTACAGGAAGCATCCTACAATCCTTAGAATTTGAGCCATCGGCCTATGACGACTGCCTCTTCTTACATCGGACGAGTCCCCAGGCCAGGCCAGACTGCTACGTTCTAGTCTACGTCAACGACCTCCTCATCATTGGGCCGTCGACAGACTTCATCAAGGCCACGGCAACTGCCATGGCGCAAGAAGTCAACGTGATCCTCATGCCCAGTTTTGAGTACTACCTAGGCATGAACATCAAACAAGACCATGAAGCACATACGCTTCGCTTGAGCCAATAGACCTACGCTCGAAAATTCTGTGAACGTTTCAACATCCCAGATCGACACGTGCCAACACCTCTGTCACAAGAGCCGTTAACGCATCAGGGACAGAGGGGGAGGAGCGAGACTGACTATCGCGGCAGAGTCGGCTCACTGATGCATGCAGCAAGGTGCACACGGCCAGATTTGCAGTTTGCAGTAAGCAACTTGGCACGCGGGAACGAGACATGTACAGAGGGAGCATGCAAGGAGCTGTCGAAGCTTTGGGCTACCTCAAAACTACAGGAAACGCAAGTCTGCTCTTTGGAACGACTGAAAGCCTCGACCTCGAGTGCTACGTCGATGCCAAATTTGGGGGCATAGAGGAAGATCGTCAAAGCACGATAGCTTTTGTGTGCTTGCTTGGTGGAGGAGCGGTGTCCTGGACCAGCAAGCGACAGAACCTCATCACACTCAGCTCCGCAGAATATGAGTATGTTGCAGCTACTTCAATAGCACAGGAGGTCACGTATCTCCGCAACCTCTTGGAGGACATCGGGTTTGCCCAAACGTAACCAACAAAACGTTTTGTCGACAACAAGTCTGCGATTGAGCTTGCAAAATTGACATAGTTTCAAGGCAAAACAAAACACATCGACATCCGTGGGCGCTGGATCCATTCAAAGGTCAAAGACAGCACGATTCAACTCGTGCATGTGCCACGCACAAAGCAAGTAGCCAAATTTCTGACAAAGAGCATCCCGAAGGATGTTTTCTACAGATGCGCGGGGCAGTGTGGTCTCACCTCCAACGCCCTCTCGTAGTACGTGCGGAAGCGGCCGGTTGTGGAGGGAACGCGTAAGTGGAACACACGTAGCTCCGCCATTGCGCAAGCCTGCTTTACGCACACAGATCTCACGTGCTTCATGGTCCAAGAGACAACATCGAGTGAAACAAAAAAATCTGAAGCAGCAAATCGTCGTTCAACAGATCAACGTGGCTTTCGTGGACCACGAGATGGTGCGGGGCGCTTTGCAAAAGCAACTCTGAAAGGCATTACCACAGAACAACAGAATTTTTTCGGCGGCCTCCAGCTTATTAAAAGAGCCCCAACAGCACCGCAGCAGTTTGTCTCAGCTGAAAAAACGATGCAATGCAAAAGCCAACTTCATATTTTAGTTTCAACTGGAGGATCTGCCGACAAAGCAGAATCCCTCAGTGTTACAATTGTACCTGCCGCAATGGTAAAAACCCGCATCCGCATTAAAAATGGTCAAAAGTAGCCACTCGACCTCCAAGGAAAAAGACAAAAAAATCAAGCAGCAGTATGTCAAGTAGCCCGAGCACCTGATGCAGCTTGCGTAGCTAGCAGAGCTGCCCGATCGGAACAGCGATGACCAAATCAAGGGGCTGCCGATCGAGCAGCCAGAGCAGCTCACGCAGCACGCGCAGCTAGCGCCGCTGCGAGGTTGGAACGGACACTGCGAGCAGGTGGGGGTTCAGAGCAAGCGACAAAGGAAAAAAACAAAGCAAGAACAGCAAAGCAGCGAGCAAGCAGCCATGGATGTCGCAGCCGCTCGCGAAGCTGCCTCCTTGCTGCTGACGAGGAGGCCAGCGTAGGGAGCATTCACCTTGTTTTGCAAAAATGAAGTCCATGGCGAATACAGCAGCAACAAGGGCGAACAAGCAGGCAAGAAAGAAAGAGGAGGGTGCGCAAGATGCCTCCTCGATCTCGCAGCTGCGTCCCTCCCTCTGTCGCGATCCTGCGGCAGACACTCTCCGGTCGGCAAGCAACATGGCCAACACGAAGAAAGAGAGATGGAGGTACTATTTGAGAGCAAAAAGATAGAAGGGGAGGAAGAAAAGGCAGATTTCTACCTTGTTGAAGGCAATCTGAAGAACAGGGTTGCTCTTTCGCAAGCGGAATTGGAAGATGCGCACCACATTTGATGGAAACGGACGCGAACGACCGCAGACAAATTGAGCAAGAACGACGGTTTCCAGTTGACAAGTCACGGACAGCAAGGACTGAAACGGGTCTGTCAGTGGGATAGGAATAGTACAGCGGCTGTTACTGCTACTGACAAGCTGTTCGCAACTGAAAAGGTCAAGGATGACCTTCAAAACATCCATGGCGACTTTTGTACTGCTCCAGCGACTGGAAAGTCAACACTGAACCCAGAAACATTTTTTTCTAGAAGATTAAGCACCTCCAGAAACACAGAAAGGAAGCAGGAAGGAGCCACGGGGATCAAACCATCATGTGTAGCTTCATCCTCACAACGCATCAGATGGGTTGCTTCCGCATGAGGCAACAGAAGTTTTTTTGGAGTGGCCCAAACTCGGCCCAACAATCTTTGGTTACGACCAGCAGACCGAAATGAGGACCAGTGGACCCGAAATATGTCAGGAAGTGACCCCGGCACCAAGTCAAGAGGAAAACAATTTTTCCTTGGGTGTAGAAGCTGATATTGATGATTTTCCAGATTTCCCACTCAGCGAGGACACTAAGCTCCATTTCCTCGACGAAGATTTTTGGGAGTCACTTCAGGAATTGCTTGGGAACGCAAGGCGTGACACGGTTCAAACCACTAGTGTACCAATCAAGGGGGAGTGTTGAGAGGTGTGATTACTGTGCTAGTATCAAGCTCCGATATGGTGAAGACGGCATTGCATTGGAAGCATTGTACGGAAAGTTACGGATTTTACGGTGAATTCTCGGGACCACGCCTACTGGGAATTCTCTCCTACACAGGCCAGATAAATTTTGGCAACCAGCCCTGAAGCAGTCTAAAGGGCCTGGTGTGTAACATAGTGTGCTAGCATGCGCAAGAGGGTTGCGCATGCCTCTAGTTAGCTCTATTAGGGAGGGGAGCTACTTTCTTCACAACACTGCACATCTATTCTAGTCAAAGATTCCTCTAGCTATCTGGAAAGGAATCATGCACCCTGAGCATGAGGCCTACACTGCATCATCAGCCACATGCATAGAGCGTGGGCCCTTCAACCTACATGGGCCAATCTGGAACAAGCTTCAGGAGGCTCCTGCTGGATAGACCTGATGCAGCAACATGGCAAGATCAATGGCCGTCAGAGGAAAGCCTGAAGAGCAAGCAACCTCTTTGAGAAACTTCACCTGAAGACTTGACGAAGCTTCCTCAAGCAGGAAGCTTCCCGTGAGAGCAGCAGGGATTCCAGTAACAACTCTGACCTAGAGGAAGCTTCACCTGAAAGGAAGCTTCCCCAGTAGGCAGGAGACCTAAACCACCTGAAGGAAGCTTCTCCTTCAGGTGGTCAACTTGCCAGGACCTCAGGTATAAAAAGGGATGCTCCTCTCAGTTCAGATCCATCTCAACATCTCTGTTTTCTACAAGCACTCAGCTTTGCTCAAGCCTCTGACTCTGGAGCCCAGACCAAGAATCTGCTGGAGATCCCTCGAAGCCCCCCTGTAAGCCTGGCAAGGCCTGCCAGCCTGGGTGGAGGCTTCCCTGGAGGCCAGTCAACCTGGAGACTGCGCCAAGACCCTTGCCACGATGGCCTGGAGGGCCTAGCAAGGCGTTGCCCCTCTGTGGGCCAGGAGCTATGCTAGCTTAGCTTGCCTATGATTTTCCATGTACCATACTTGTACTTTGTATCAATCAAGATTTCAGTCCAGATTCCCAACCCTTGCCCTGCTATTGTACATGCTGCAGTGGTGATCACCCAAAGATCCTACCAGGAAGGGTCCTAGCCCTTGCTGCCTGTCTCACAAAATCAACACATGTACATGTAAATGTACATGTACATGTACATGTACATATACATTTACATATACATATACACATACATATCCATTTACTTATACATAAAAATAGAGATGTACATACTCATATAAATACACATATACATTCACGTTTAGATACACACATACAAAGACATACACATATACTTACAAATATACATATAGATGTACGTGCATTTGAATGTATTCATATACAAAAAGTGATACAAAGAGAAATGTATGCAAACATAAATACACATAATCATACACATTTCCATGTGCATGTTCATGTGCATGTTCATGTGTGTGAACATGTGCGTATAAATGTGCATTTACATGTGCATATACATCTAGATAAACATGTTAACGTACATGTAAATGCGAATTTGCAAATGCATGTACATTAACATACATATACAAGTTTATTGATCCATTGACACATCTAAAAACATAAACATATGCATATGCATATGCATACACATATAAATACCTATACATGTATAGTTACACACAATTACACATGCGCATGTACACGGAAATGTACATGTAAATATACATGAATTAACATATGTACAAATATATATGTGTGTGTGTGTGTGTGTGTGTGTGTGTGTGTGTGTGTGTGTGTGTGTGTGTGTGTGTAAACTACATATAGATACATATGCATCAAAAGTTGAATGTCCATATAGATGTATAACTTGACACTTAAATTTCCAAAAAAAGCACAAAATGTGGCATGTCACCTAGGGAAAAAATGACAGATCTCGTTAGAATTATGAGTAAAAATGTTGGGATTCATCTTATCCTTATGCAAATTTCCACAAAACAATTATATTATGTTTTTTTTTGGTTTGTGATGTTTGTCTTTGGTGGCACATGCATATATGCCTGATTTTTCCTTTTGTGGGTAGGAGATCATTTTCTAGTTTTTTTGTGCATCGATTAATGGAAACATTGGTACATTTGTACATATCCACAATCAAACTTTACATGGCTTATGACAAGCTAGATTTTATTCTCCCATGTGGGGGGAGGTAACTTTGGCATTATTTAGTTTCTCCACCCGATTCTCATATCTTCCTCTTCTTTCATCTTCTGTCAGTTGTTGTTTGTACTTGCCCATCTTATTAATTTTCATTTTTTAAAAATATTATGTTGTCAACCTGACCATGGTGGGAACTTTACAAAGAATATCACTATTAAAGGAAAAGATGGAAAATCTCGATACCCTAAGTGAGTTTGCAAATGTTGACAAACTTCTTACATGAATGACTCGATGACTTGCATAAAAAATCTGATGTATTTGGTAATCATATGATCTTTGGCTGCAAAGATCGATGGTCCATATTGCTTGGATTGAAACTAATAACTGGAAATGAGTTTCATGTTTAGTTCATATCCATGAAATCAATAAAGCCAACTATTTGGACTACAAGTTGGACTCTTATACCAAGATTTTGTCCAACTTGAATTGTACCTGGGATACACTTTGCATCCGTCTTTTAGAAGAACATTCCATATCAAAAGTGATCTCATCAGTGGGGCCTGACTTCTAGTTTGAATCATTGGCTTCATGCATTTCATGAATTCAAGGAACACTTAATAAATTTTCTACACATTTTTTTTTAAATATTGACCACTGATCCTTTTGCGTCTAGTCTAGAAACTGTCGAGTGATATGGAGTCAGAATGAATGGCATTGATTTATTCATGCAAGTAACTTGTCCACATTCACAAAGTCAATTAGGTTGTTATTGTTTTTGAGATTTTGACATTCATGTGAGCTTATTTGTAACATTCCAACTATCGCCTTTATTGTGAATTCTGTCATTTGATTTCTCCCTTGTCTTGTCGTCACCATTGATGAGCCTCATGTATGTGTCGCTATTGTTGAATAGAGTAGTAATGGTTGGTCAACCTATCTCGCACCTTGAATGAATTGCATCACTTATTCTTAAAGAAGGTGATATCATCGTTTCCAAAACGTGACCTCAGTCATGGCAAAAAATTTTATTAATCAAAATGGTCAATGTTGTATTAAGTCACAGGGAATACTTGAAATCGTACAATGAGTTGACTCAGTCTGGTCAGTTTTGATTTAACGACAATACTGTTCTGAATTATGAATTGAGGATTGATCCATCCTCTGTTGAATTGGATGTTCCTTGGCCCTGATACTGCGGGAGCCTAGGAGCTGCCAGGATCGATATGAAATTCACAACCTCTGAATGTGAATTGTGGGTGTCCCTGAAACTGCTTCAATTTCTGATTTCTTGAGGCAAATGGGGTATTTAGTGATTAGCCTTTATCCGAATCTCAAAACTTCGAATGGTAAATTGCTTTGCGCTTTGGTCGAGCTGTGGCGGCGCAGAAATGTCCATGAATCCCAAGTCGCGCTATTCTTTTTCTGCACCTCTCCCTGTTAGCTCGTTTGTGTGCATCTGTGGTTAGCGCCAGAGCCCATCCTAGCCCATGCATGATGAGTTCCTGGTACTTCAACTAGATTGACAGAAGTCAACATGTGTAGTCGATTGCAGGCAACCCCGACAATGGTTTGCCACAAAACCCGCCAGATTTATTCGTTTGGCTTCAAAGGGAGCTGCATCGTATCTCGGACCGTCAAGGCTGTCTATGCAACACACAATAAAAAAACCCAGTCTTTAATGACATTCGTTATCGATGAGTACGAGAAAGGAGTTATTTTGACACGCGATATGAATTTCGCGTGTCAAAACAACTCCTTATATTTGTTTTGTCCCTAGAAAATACTACATAGGACAAAGTAGACTTCCCTGAAAACTTTTGAAGTCGCCTCAAACCATCCTTCAAAATAATTCTCAGAACTCTGGAATGAAAAGTCCCTTCGCTCGCACCGTCTCTACGAGATAGTAGAGTTGTCAACCTAAGGTCGACATTCTCGGATGTTCAACAAGGAGGTGAGGGTGACATTTGGGGAGTATATGTACATATCCATTAGGAGTGGCGGGTTGGTCATTATAGAAACCCAACTTAGGGGTAGATTTTGGCGAACTTCATCGAGGACTGAGAGTTGGCTGCGTGTCGGTTCTTTCCCGAGAGCTTTTATGAGCTTACTTCTGTCAAAAAGGTGGCAAATCTGGATAACCTGAGTTAGCAGAAAGCGTTCTCGCGGGGGGATGCCGAAGGGTTCAGAGTTGGAGTTAAGGAGGTGTCTATTGTAGGCTACATATTCTAGACTTGTATCTGGCCGAGTGAGATTTGGAGGAAGAATTATAGGGCTCGTAGCCAGGAAGCAGGAGAGGTTCTTCCGCCATCGACTACTAATAGTGAAGGAGCAGAGGTTGATTATTGCCGGGTGCGAGAGGAAGAAATGTCCCTTTTTCGGTAGGCGTTGTGTATCCACCACTGTATGTTTCCAGTTCTCTCGAGGGGGTTGAAGGAAGTCATAGACCGATTTTGCACTTTGGGCGCATATGAGATGTGGAGCCCATTTTACGTGAAGACCTTGTTCCACTTTCGGGCAAACAATTGTTTTGTGCGTATAGAGGTGGAAAAACTTTGTCGGGTCTTCTAGGACTCTATGTGAGGAGAGAAACTGATTGAGTGAAGTGGTAAGGGTGCACATGAGATCATCTGGTCGGGGGAGAGTGTATGAGTAGAAAAGAAATCATCAAATCTGGGGCGCTGATCGGACTCCCTCTTGGCATCATATACGAACTCTACCAAAGAGATCATAAAATCTAGGGCACTCCCCTCCAAGTTCGTACCACCACAGGAAAACTGCGCAAACACCCATGGGCTCCTCCTCGCCCCCTTCACGGCTCTGTCAGCACACTAGTCTATGTCCGAGACGGAATCTGCCTAGGCACACCACACCAACAAGATATCCCAAGCTATCGACAGGGTAAAACAATAACAACACTCCATGACCTATACAGGGTATTTCTAGACACTGATGAACCAAAAGCCACTCACAAATCTAAGTGGGAAGAGCACTTCCCCAAGGTCCAGTTCCATTGGCGCTACATACACGAGAGTGTTATGGAAAGCCCCCTCTGCCTTCGCACACAAGATCTTTTACTCCGCATACTTTACCGATCCATCCAAGTCAACAACCGCTACCGATTCCTTCCACCCCCCTCCTCGCCTCTCTGTCCACGCTGTACCTCACCAGAAACAATCGAGCATTGCTTCATACAATGTGAACTCATACAGCCAGTGACAAAGCGGCTTCGCTCTCTTTTCACTGCCTTTTCCCCAAAAATAAACCCCCATCTACCCAACATCTTATTCGGGCCAAGTATCTCCACTCAAGATAGGACACTATGGGAGATCACCCGAGCCACAATTCTCCATCGCATCTGGCAAGAGCGTTGGGCGCAACCCAAATGCAACCCCACACCTACTCTCATCGCTACCATACCCCATGCCATACAGGACAACATACAACATTCCATACTCCGTTTGCACTCTCTCCATCCAGGAAGGCAGAAAGCAAGACGAACCCAGGCCTTTTGCAATGCCATCGAAAATTCCCCTTTCTTATGTAACGCACGGAAAGCCAGGGCCACCATGACCATTCAACTCACACCCAATTTCCACTTCTGGTGAAAACACCCCGCCTTATACAGTCTCTGATTTGTTGGGGGCCCGGGTTCAATCCCCGGGCTTGTTTTGGTGTCTAGGAGACCCCCCCGTTCCCCAAGGTTACGACCAAGGGACAAAAGAATAAAAAAAAAAATAAAATTCGGATGTTCAACATGACCAAAAACATCAAAACCACCACCGCCGCCCCCGCCACCGCCACTAAGGGCCAAGGCAAGGAAAGATTGCGTGGGAATGTGAGCTATGTGAGTTTCCTTGACCAAGTTCACTACTGGATGGTTGTGGACGAAATCAATTGAGTTGGTTGGTGGACAGCATTCTCGTTCTGGCGAAGCGATGATCCGCTTCTCTTTTTCTCACCTTTGTTCGATGCAACCCCTTCAGAGTTAGAACCTATATAGCCCATCACTGCATTTTATGCAATGATTTTCGGTCGATTCTACTTCTTTCGAGGGCTTCATATTTTGATTAATTGTGTCCGGTTGCAGCAGTTTGTTCGTAGCGACTTCCCTGTACTCTGGAACAGCGGACTACGACGGGTGTGGGCGATTCAGGAGTGCGTGAGCGAGTCCCGTTTCCCCCAGTTTCAGTTTTTTACTTTCTTGGAGCGCCAAATGGTCATTGTTTTATTTTGGCAGTGTTTTTAGTGACATTGAAAAATATGCCGCGGCTCAGAGTCGAGATGCGAACTGTTGATGAATGCCGTGTTCCGCGACTTTTTTTTTTGTAGTGGGCGGCGTCGAACCTCTCCCACAACAAAAAATTATTGTTGTTGGCGCTGACCAGAGAACATGTACATACGTGCCGATAAGCCGAGCAGGCCAGCGGAACAGGAAGTCGACGGCGACGTGAATTTGCGAGGTCGTCGACCTATCGGAGGGCCTCGCGAAGATTCGCAATGCGACTCTCCGCGACGCCCGCTGGTCGATGAATGTATCGATACAATTCTCGTTTGGCTACCAACCCTGACATTTGTAGCAATGAAGTTGTCGTGGAGGTGGTCGGCGGGACACCCTCCACAAAAAAATACATCCTGGATTCACGTATGATACATTTGTAATGTGCCAAACCAAAATTCTGTCAGACCCATACCTGCCACGTCATGGACGGTAGACACAAAATACGAAAAAAAAACGTTGCGGAACACGGCAGAAATGTCGCACGCTATCAGATCTAACCATAATTGAATGCATTCCGTTGCCTCCCATACAGTTTTAGCCATGTTCAAACGCGCGCCGGCTCCTCCTTTCAAATGTGGCCATAAAGACGGCCAACAAAAAAAGAATCTTGGCAAACAATATTGACAAACAAAGCCTCATAACAACTTGGTGATGTCCTAAAGCACTTCTTAGCATTCAAGGATGCAAAGATGGACATGAAAGGGTGAACAATTACTCTACAAGCATACTCCAACTAATAAAGAAGTAGAATCACAATGAGGGAAGAAAATAGAACTCAATAAAACAATTTTTCCAACCATCAAATCATCTTATAGCCTAGAATAGGTGATTAAAATCAAAATAAAGATACTGATTCTTTATTCGGTTAGAAAATTGGGAATATTCATCTCCAAAACAAAAAAATCATATTTTAAATCTGAGATGGAATTTTACTCTTTGTATAAAATCCTAAATTTTTGCATAAAAGATAATAATTTTTAAAATCAAACCAACATATGATTTGACATCACACTACCAGAATTAAAGTGATAATAAGACATAAATTTAAAAATATTTTTCTAATGCAAAGCAAATCAATTAACAATAATGTAAAAATATAATAGGAAACATCAGAACTAAATCATTAAATTCGCACAAGAACCTGCAAATATACTTAAGAATCCAAATTTAAAACTATTCCATAATTTGGTACGTTTATTTCCTCTGGTGTAGTATTAATAACTTAATAACAAGGTTATTTATGGCAAATGAAAGGCTTAGAATCAATGAAATTTGAAAACTGTGTTGAAAATTGTTTAAAGGTTTCCAATGAAGATGTAGAATTGAGCAATTTTCTTTATGTGCTTCAGTTCTCCAATATATCATCATTTACATATTCGTTAAAAATTATAATTAATCCAAATGTATAATAAAGCGATCTAATATAAATATGAGAGCATTGAGATTAATTAAAAACAACCGACCATACAAAATATGATGAATAATTTAAACGTTCTAACATGAGAATTCAGTTATGGAAGATTTGTGGATATTAAAACATAACGTCTTACTTGTGACTCTCCATTTGATAAGTGTTTGAATATCAAGAAGCATTTTTATTCATAACACATTTTTATTAATATTTTTTCATTTGACGCCATGATATCATAATGAATTTTCTTTTATGATGGAAGATTTCGTGCTTAACTTAAGGAATTAAGTTATGTCTTCCTAGATAAAAATGAAAACTACATGAGATATAAAATAGTGTCAGGTAAATGTATGGAATGATAAGCACAATGTTATTATTTATTTGAAACTTATATGATTTTGTTGGTGAAGAAGATGAGTCTACTAAATTTTATTACAATATGAAGGGTGAATAACCATATTCTGATTTCAAAATCCAATTCTCGTTTTTAAGGTTCTTTAGAGTCCCCTAAGGTCCTCAAATATAGTTTCAGTTTTTTTCATCATTGTGATTTTACTTCTTTATCTTTTGTAGCGTGCTTCAAGAGAACCTTTACCCTTTTCATGTCCATGTTTCTTCCTTTGAATGCTAAGAAGTGCTTTAAGAGATCATTGATTGGCTACCAGGCTCCTTTTGTCAATATCGGTCACTCACGTATCCTTTTTTGGTCGGTCGTCTTCATGGCAACATTTCAAAGGAGGAGCTGGTGAGAGGTTAAACATGGCTTAAACAATAATGGAGGCTACAAAGTGCAGTCAGTTATGGCCAAATCTGACCACGACCAACATTTTATGGCAAATATGGGTGACAGTTCAAAGCCATGGCTACTTTTCGAAAATTCCTAGAAAACAAGGCCAAAAAAAAAAAAACTCCGCCCAAAATGAAATTGGCCAAGGCTGGGAAAGGGTAGGTGGGAATGCGAGTTTATCCCATCCTTAATTTGATCGAATCACCTGTATCTATTGATGGTTGGGTGCCAACATGTCGGAGGTGGATGGCGTATGGATTTGACGCAACGTTGAAATCATGGCGTGCACACATGTCACGCCACATTTCTCCATGAGGACCTCGTCCACATACATGTAAAACAAAACAAATTCATTTGTTAAATGTTAGTAATCAAATTCCCTTGCGGGAATTTCAAATGACAAAAAACATGTTACTTACACAAGTATATGTATTATACATTTTCTTAAAAGGAAAAGCGTTTTACTTTCAAAACATTCATCCATACATTTATCAGAACAATAAAAGAGAATAATAGATTACAATGAAAGATTAAATCAACATTAAATGTACCGATAAGATATTACTTACAAAACAAATGAAAAAAACAATGGGTACTAAGAACGTTACAAATTATGAACGAGAATGGACTCTATGACATATATCATATGTTGATTTACACGTTTAACCATATGAATATGTACATGAATATGTACATGTGTATGAATGTACTCATTTCTACAAACAGACATAGTTTCCTGCGTATGTACATTTAAATCTACTTTAAAATCAAAACAATATTCGATACCATATAAAAATGCACACATACTTTTACATGAATCCTCACATGAACACCTATGTACACATTTAACTCAACTCTTCAACAGAAATCAATCGATGACTAAGTATATGTATGTGTCTTTGATTATGGAGATGCGCATGTTTACCAAGAAGAAAATGCATATGTACATCCATGTGTAGAAGAAAACAAAATTCTTCATTATGGTGTCATAACTATGTCTATATGCATATTCAGAACTTTATCTATATGTCCATGTATATCTAAATCTTCATCCATAACTATATATCATTCTATATCTATATGTATATCCATATATTTATCTATATCTATATCTAAATCTACATCTACATCTGTATACATCTATTTCTATATCTATATCTATATCTTTGTCAAAACCTATATCTATACCTATATCTATATCTATACATCTTTATCTATATCTATATCTATATCTATATCTATATCTATATCTATATCTATATCT
>SZWC01031720.1:4454-14476 GCA_023375785.1 Penium margaritaceum | reverse complement strand
GGCCACATTTTCAGTGGCAGACAAATCACTACGGACTTGAAGAAAAGGATGTGGTTTTAAAATAGCCAACATCGACCAGAATTCAGGAAATTCAAGCATCTTTGGGATCCTGAAAATTTTATTTTCCATTTTTAAGAATATGCTTGAGCAAAAATGCCCCTGTCTCATCTCACTGGTATAACTATGAAGGAGAGTTGGGAGGACAGTGAGAGAGAAGCATCTATCTCTTTGAGAAACACTTTGACTTTGGTACCAACCTTGCGAATGGTGGATCCAACGATGGACTACCCTGCGTCTTTATGATTTTTCCCTCTAACATCATTTTCAACCTGATTTCGTGCTTTGTTCTTGGGGTCAGTTTCTTTTTAATCGGTTTAGGAGATACAAGCCAAAGCCGGCCATTTTGACCTCTCACTCTCATGATCTCCATTTTCGGTGCCCAACCGACATTTAGAACCATGTGATCATATGACCATCAAAGATCAATCTTTCCACTGGTGCCGAACGCTGCCAGGGCATCATTTGGTCATGTTTGTTTTATCATAGAGTATTTCCAGCACGAAGCTGAATGAATCAAATCTTTTTCATTAGAGAAATGCTTGAAATTGAAACAAAATTAGGGTACATCATGGCCACCGATGTTTCCGATCGACATACTAGAGCTGTTCTCGTCTAAACTAAAGCGGTGGATACAACCGGTCGCATATATGCTGACAAAGCTATAGACGTGGGAACTAAACTACATCATGTATGAGAAAGATATATTGGCAATTGTGCATGCAGTTGAAATGTGACGGTATAGTAGCTGGAGGGCTGGTTCGGCCCTACCACCTCGCAATAGCAAGGGAGTGACTCGCAGCCACCACTTGTTATTGTAAGGGCTGGCCAGTGGCCAACCACTTGCTGGCTACCGGCCGGCCGGCGGCTAGCTCGCTGGATGGTCAGTGGTCAGTCAGCTGACTGGCCGGCCACCAGTCGCTGATCAAGCTGGTGACTCGATCTATGGGTGAGAGGTCAGGAGGGCCTTGAGGGCGAAGCTTGTGGCCTTGTGCACTTGCCCTTGCATAACCTCCTTGCTTGCAAGAGCAAGCAAGGACGAGAGATTACGTAAGCGAGCAAGAGTGAGGAGCACATAAGAGAAGTTGGTGCAAAATCTTCAGATGTGCCTCGCACGCAATGTTTTCATGTTGTCACATCACAAGCAAAACTTGAGTCTGTTTAGTAAGAACTTTTAGTTTTACATACGGAGATATCCTACAAACTTACGAGTTTGAGGTAGTAGTCAACCCCCCCCCCCCCCCCCCCCCCCATTTTGGACCGAGAATGAGAAGGCGAGGAAAAACAGAAGTAGGCTTTCTGGAGACTCAAAGAATTTGAGTCTCCTTGCACGAGACATTGATGATGATTGCCCCCAACATGGGGTAGAGGGGAAAACTCCTCTAGCGAGCTCTGGACGTCATTCTGTGAACTCCGATTACTACTTCCGTGTAGGAGCTAGAGACTCAACACATTAGAGTAGTTTTCATAGCCATACAACCCTTGCGATTAAGTGTGTGATGGTTCCGGTGGCCATGCCATATTCAAAACACCATAACAAATGCAATAGTAGCAAAAACGCCACAAATGATCACGACAATTACACTAAACCGTTTGAAGTGCCAGAAAGTGCATTAGAAAGCTCTTTAAGAGCTTTCCTTCATCATCCCAACTTCTCCACGCATCTTCTCCACTCCAAGGGGCTAGGTGGATGTTTTATGTAGGATGGAGAGTGCCCACCCCCAAAACCACTATGTTTTCTCCATTTTTAAGCTTCCCTCTCCCTTCTTTCAACCAAAATCTGGGTCAGTTCTCCCTAAGACTAGGGACTCTCACAGTCTGAGAGAAAAGTAAAAGGAAGGAAGGAAACACTCTGGGAAGTTTTGGTGACCAACCCATCGCCATGGTGCACGAGGGAGATACCTCCAAGGACACAAAAGACACACCAAGAGGACTCATTAGGAGGCCAAGGAAGACCAGAAGAAGAAACATAAACAAGAGGAGTGAGGGAGGAGCATGCAAGGGTGCAAAATCTACGTTAGAGTTGACCGCCATCCCCTCCTGACCTTTTCAGTGCTGCAGGATTTCTTCATTTCTCTTTGTTTTTGTCTTTGACTTTGTTGTGTTAGGTTTCAAAGCTTTCTTAGTGCTGTGTGTCACGGCTTAGGATGTTTGCTTGAACCCACGTGATTGTGCCCACCATGGTGGCATAGATAAGGAGACTTTTTTTAACATTTGACCACGCNCAACGTGCCCGCTAGATTGCACAAAGCTACCAGTAGTAGCGAGGCTACCGGCAAAAGCAAAGGCGTTGAAAGCAATCACGCAGGAATTTCTTGCGATTACTAGCTAGACGATGCAGTAGCAAAGGCAGTTCACACCAATCCTTGGAGGGTTTCTGAGTTGGCTACTGAGGCAATGGGACGACTCAAGATTAACATCGCCGGTGGAGGTGCGACACCACCCGGAGGAGTGGGGATGGATCCTCCTTCCTACGATGTGGCTATGATGGGACAGCCCCACATCTACTCGATCATTGTCATTGACGACAATGTTTTTTGGAAGGTAGGACTACTTGGAGGGGTGTACAGAATTCATACCCTCCTTCAGTGAGTAATGATGTATGAACAGTGCAATGAAGATGAAAGGGTTAAAGTTCGAGTTTGCCGACCTACAAGCCCATGAGACGCACATCATCATTGTTCTCAACCGTGATTGCTGGCTACAACTTTCTGCCACTCATGAGGCAACCCATTGATGTGACAGCCTGGAGAAGATGATGCAGACCATCACAGCAATTAGGATCATAGCATGTTGTAGGTGCTGATGCCAGTGCTTGTGGCACTAAGGATTTACCTACATTTACTGTGTCCGAGCTAGTCTTGAACACGTCCTTCCTCCACAATCTGGAGATCTTTCGAAGTTGATTGACTAGCTGAATTACATAGAGCACATTTTGTTTGTCTACAGGGCTCCACTCAATCAGTCAGACGCCCTTGCCATGATACGGCTTGAAGAAGAACTCTTTCAGTTTGTGGTCAAGGAGTGGGGTGCGTAGTAACCACATCTTGAGTGGTGACCCATGTTCAGGGAGGATTTTGTGCTATCATGCACAAAAATTTTACCTGACATAAGGAGGCACAATGTGCTTTCCACAAGATCAAGGACTTCAAGCAACCAAGTAGCTTGCTCGAGACCTCTTTGAGTCTATCCATCACACAGGTGGAGGAAGCCAAAAGCTTCATTGAGGATGATGGGACACATAACTTAAGTACTCAAGACACTTACTGCTGGAGTACTTGCATGATGATCTTGCCAGTGAGAAGATGAAGGACAATACCACAATGATAGCAATGGGCCAGAATTGGACAAGCTCGACGACATTGCGGGACTACATGAGAATATTTTATTTGGCAAACTTGAACCACTACATAAATGCATGACCAAATGTGCATGTACAACAAGGTTGTGACTTGCGCATGGACGCTGGGAGTAGGAGGATAGTGGGGCAAGGTCAAGGGGAAGATGCCTGCAAACCCTTGAGTCAAGAAGAATGGTGGGCACAAGGCCCCCAACCACAAGCATGGCCGCAACAATGGTGAGCTGCAAGTAGTGCGTGAGCGTCGCAACAAAACGTGATGCGAAGGAATCAGCCATAGCTGTATGCAGCCTGGCCACTTTAGGGTGTAGTGCCTTTGGGCTACTGGTGGTGGACACGAGATTGCGGCCTTGGCCGCTATTGTAGCACCTCACGAGCATGGTGTAGTAGGAGATTGCGGACAGGCCAGTGGACAGGGCTGCGGCCGCAGTAATGGGTCTGGCCATGAAATGAACAAGGTTATGGTGGAGGTTTTCCCAATCCTTGATTGACCTGAGTTGAGACCAATTAGGGGGAAAAGTGGATCATAAGTGTGGGTTCATAATTCTAGACAAAGATGTAGGAAAATCTAAACTTCTTTCAAGTTAAAGATATTCTTTTCTTTTCTTGACTCCTCTGAACCTTGTTCTACACTTGATGACCGACATTGTCCACTTAACCTTGTTTCTTTGGAAAAGATGCATAACTGAAAATAATTAGTGTTGGTGACACCGACCACTTTGCAAGAGTTGTGTGACACAGTAATTGAAGCAGCTGCCCTCAAAGCCACAAGCTCAATCATATGTGTGGTACCTTTTGTTGACAATTTTGACCCATTCAAATTTCAAAACAGGANTGTCGAGTCTAACTCAAAAGAGTGGAGGCAACATAGCGATGCATTTCAAAGAACACCTAGCTGGTGCTCTCATTAACATAATGGCCAACACTCAAGGAGATGAATCCTTTTTTTGCCCTAGATTTGACCAAATTGTGGGCTTGAAGTACAAGCCATCAAATGGCGTAGTTATCGTCGTTGGCAACCAAATGATTCCTGTGGTTTCTACCAATAAAGCATATGTTTGAATTCAAGGGTACATTTAGAATGTCGCGTTGAAGGTAATCAACCTTCTTGACTCGTTGGACATGGTGCTAGGTGAACCCTGGCTTTGCTGAAACAAGACTCTGATCTGCTTTTAATCAAAGCACTTTATCCTTCAAAAGGGGTGTCATTGTAAGTTGATTCCAAGCACAGGATTTCCACGGACCTGACTTAAATTCCATGCCAGCTTATCTGCAATGTAGGTCAAGAGATGTATTTGACAAGGTTGTTGGTACTTCTTGGACTAGGTACAAAAAGTGAAAATTCATCATTACTCGCAGCTCGGCAAAAGTTGACTATCTGGAAACAATAACAGTAGCATGGGAGGTGCTACCTACCTTCGCAACTTTCTTGACGATATCGGCTTTCCAAAAGAGAACCTGACAAAGTTATTGGTCGACAGTAGCTCGGCAGAATATCTGGCTAACTCTACAAGATTTTGGGGTCAAACCAAGAACATTGAGATTTGAGGGCATTGGATTAGATCCAAGGTCCAAGAAGAAACAATGAAGCTTGTGCACATCCCAAGATAGCTGCAAGTTGTCAAATGCTTGACAAAAAATTCCCAAAGGACATCCTCTATATTTGCATGCATAAATGTAGACTCACTAGAAGTGCGCTCTTGCAGTTTGACCTGAAAAAGCATAAGGAGAACAAGATTTGGAAGTCAAAAAGCTGAATTTGCGCCATGGATGCCTCGTACAGTGTGTAAGTGGGATTCATGTGCTTCATGGTGCAAGAGAACATGACATCATGATGCATAAAATGGAGAAAGAGCGTAAGGGGAACTACATACGTGAAATCTGTGGCTAAAGATCAATCTGTAATACCTCATTTCCCTCATTCAACTATGAGCCCATCAACCAACTCTCCTTCNTTGTGCACATCCCAAGATAGCTGCAATTTGTCAAATGCTTGACAAAAAATTCCCAAAGGACATCCTCTATATTTGCATGCATAAATGTAGACTCACTAGAAGTGCGCTCTTGCAGTTTGACCTGAAAAAGCATAAGGAGAACAAGATTTGGAAGTCAAAAAGCTGAATTTGCGCCATGGATGCCTCGTACAGTGTGTAAGTGGGATTCATGTGCTTCATGGTGCAAGAGAACATGACATCATGATGCATAAAATGGAGAAAGAGCGTAAGGGGAACTACATATGTGAAATCTGTGGCTAAAGATCAATCTGTAATACCTCATTTCCCTCATTCAACTATGAGCCCATCAACCAACTCTCCTTCTGAGTCTAACTGAGAAAAACACAATCCACGTGACNGATTAGATCCAAGGTCCAAGAAGAAACAATGAAGCTTGTGCACATCCCAAGATAGCTGCAATTTGTCAAATGCTTGACAAAAAATTCCCAAAGGACATCCTCTATATTTGCATGCATAAATGTAGACTCACTAGAAGTGCGCTCTTGCAGTTTGACCTGAAAAAGCATAAGGAGAACAAGATTTGGAAGTCAAAAAGCTGAATTTGCGCCATGGATGCCTCGTACAGTGTGTAAGTGGGATTCATGTGCTTCATGGTGCAAGAGAACATGACATCATGATGCATAAAATGGAGAAAGAGCGTAAGGGGAACTACATACGTGAAATCTGTGGCTAAAGATCAATCTGTAATACCTCATTTCCCTCATTCAACTATGAGCCCATCAACCAACTCTCCTTCTGATTCTAACTGAGAAAAACACAATCCACATGACAATTCTAGCTGACCTCTCAAGCGCACAAGCACAAGTCAAGATCTCTGGACTGGGCTAAATCTCATCACAACAGCCCCAAGAGCAGAAAACTTGACTTTTACTAATGAACATAATCTACAAGCAATAGTTGCATCAAAGAATGTGCTCATGCCAGCACNGACAATTCTAGCTGACCTCTCAAGCGCACAAGCACAAGTCAAGATCTCTGGAGTGGGCTAAATCTCATCACAACAGCCCCAAGAGCAGAAAACTTGACTTTTACTAATGAACATAATCTACAAGCAATAGTTGCATCAAAGAATGTGCTCATGCCAGCACTTTCTATTGGAATCTCCTTCATTGCATCAGCATCTCCCACAACAAATACAAAACTATCTTCCGATGGAAACCTGTGACAACTTTGGCGGACCAAAAATGGCGAAAGCAGATTTCATCCTTAAAGGACAAAAAAAATCTATGCAAAGAGCTTTGCGCTGGTTGCAGGAGCTGCGCTTGTCGCCCTTGCCACCATCGCAGTTGCGCAATGAGAACAATGCGCTGTTAGGGGTGGCTTTCACATTTGGCTGCGTTTCCCGTTGCTGCCAACTATGCGAAGAGGATTGTCGCTTACGTCAGCGCTTGTAAGCAAGTACGTAAGGAGGCAGGCGAGTTCGCCGCTAACATCAGTGCTCGACGACAAGGTTAGGCATTGCGCGCGCACAATTGCTGGATGCAAGTGCCAAGCACCTGCACTTGTTTTACAAGAAAAAAACAACAAGGTGACCGACGGACAAAAGTACAATTCAACATCATGGACACAGATGTGAGCCACTCATGTTTAATAACAATTGGTAGCCACTGATTTTTTACGCCATGCCCACAATTTTGTGGACTTTTCCACCTGCAACCCCTTNCTTACGTCAGCGCTTGTAAGCAAGTACGTAAGGAGGCAGGCGAGTTCGCCGCTAACATCAGTGCTCGACGACAAGGTTAGGCATTGCGCGCGCACAATTGCTGGATGCAAGTGCCAAGCGCCTGCACTTGTTTTACAAGAAAAAAACAAGGTGACCGACGGACAAAAGTACAATTCAACATCATGGACACAGATGTGAGCCACTCATGTTTAATAACAATTGGTAGCCACTGATTTTTTACGCCATGCCCACAATTTTGTGGACTTTTCCACCTGCAACCCCTTTTCCAGACGTCCAACTCCCAAACTGTAAAACTGAGTTGTCCACTTGTGGACTGACGGGACTTTAGTGTTATGCCAGACGGAGCGTAGATGGTGAATAGGTAGAAGTTGTGAGGTCAAACAGGATTTGGAATTTGGGACACTTGAGCAATTTATGCGGTAAGTGTACTTCGATGAAAAGTGTCAAAACAATCAACCATATGTGTACAAGTGTTGAGTTACGAGTGAGGCATAGTCAAGGTTATTGGGTTGATCGTCTAGCAATGCGTGTAGAGTCGTATCTTGAGTGGTTGGATTAAACATGCCCCACTGAGAAATCAAGGGGCTTCAAGAATCTACGACGAAGGTGCGAGATGCATCTTTATAAATCCTTATTCGTCTCAATGTGTCGATAAGTTGACCAAAACGTTGTGACACTTCTGTCGTAGATTCTTAAAAGTGGTCAAAGATGTCATAAAATGCAAGAAGGTTTGTTGAAAGGTGAGGGCAGTTGGCCGAATCGCCCTTAAGCATCAGAGGAAAAATCAAGGTCTCCCGAGGCGGCGGGCCATTTGTGTTGTGACAGAAATGCCCACTCGGAAACATTATGGTCTCGTGTACATGTGGTATGTAACACTTCCCTCCCTTTTAGCCGCGACGTCCCTATGCGCATGTTGTCATGGCCCAGTGACGGCGGGTAGTAGCTGTCAATCAGGTGATCGACATCGCGGAGGTTGTTGTGGGGCTCTAATATGTCATGCGTGGCGTCATAGCAGTGCCACTTGACAAGATATCCTGTCATTTTTCCACGTTGTCAATGGCCGAGGAGTTTCTCGATGGCGTTCTCTTTGTCCTCGTCCACTTGTACAGGAGGAGGGGGAGGTAAATCCCTGCCAAGGAAGTTCTTTCTTGGGTGTCATTAGTGCTTGAGTTTTCTGACATGGAAAACCGGATAAACTTGCATAGTGTCAGGGAGTTTGAGCCAAGCAACCACGGGGGTTTGCATGCACTCGATCTCAAATGGTCCCAACCATCGGGGTTTGAGCTTCAAACAGTTGGCTCTGCGGAGTTTGATGTTGNGCTGTCCTTAAGTTTGATGGGACAGGCTTTGCCTTGTGGAGGTGGCAGTTTGAGGTCTTCCTCGACGACAAGGGACTGCTTGAGCTCGTAAAAGGTGATGAGACTGCTCCGCCGGAGACTGCAACGGCTGAGGTGAAGGAGGCATACAAGAAGCACAACAAAAAGGCGTTGGCGCTCCTTGTGTCCGCGTTATGCCCGCCACAACTTGGGCACATCCAAGGATGCACCATGGCCGCAGACGCATGGTCAAAACTCTGCTCCATCTACCAGTCAAGCAACCTTGCCAATCAGCTCTTCATCTTCAAACGGCTTGTCACCCTCCAAGCCAACGAAGGCGGCAACATCATGGAGATCACGCGGCAGATTGAGTCGCTCGCAGCGGATTGCGTGGCCACTGGTTGGGAGGTCGACTCTCAGTTGCAAGCTATGATCCTCCTTCTGGCCTTGCCGGACAGTTGGAGTCCCATGATCACAGTCCTTGGTGGCTGGCCTTCCGACGAGCTGAAGTACCCCAAGGTTGCTGAGTACGTGCGCAATGAGTGGATGCAACGTGGCGGTCGAGAGAGTGCAGCGGCATCAAGTTCAGCTTACACGGTTCATCCTCAAAGTGGAGGCCAAGGCGACAAGTGGAAGGGTGCCAAATAGGGCACCAAGAAGGGTGACAAGAAGGGGGAGTGCTTCAACTGCGACAAGGAGGGCCACTACGCGCACAACTGTCCCAAGAAGAAAACGGATCGGTCGCAGCGGGGCGGGAAGAAAAATGAGCACGCCCTTATGGCGTACAACTCCACCAACTTGAAGGATCCGGGAGTTGCCGTCATCGACTCCGGATCAGGCCGCCACACGCAATGCAACAGAGCGGCATTTTTCACCTACGGCGCCTCGGAGAGACGCATGACGGTGGCCAAAGGAAAAACAGAGGTGGCCGCCGGTGAGGGTAACGTCCGCATTGAGTCAATCATGGATGAAAAACCTGTCACGAGCACAATCTACGATGTGCTGCATATGTCCAACTTTGGGGCAAACCTGCTCTCCGTCAGCCGCCTTACCGACGAGGGACTTGAGGTGCTCTTCACAAAGAAGGAGGCCGTCATCCGCAAAGAGGGCAAAGGTAAGGTGATTGCGCGTGCGAAGAGGGAGGACGACTTGTACCTGCTACGCGCGAAGATCCTCAGCAGCCGGGTGGGGTCCAACGCCGCCAATCTTGCAACGAAGGATGGAGGAGACTTGGACCTATGGCACCGCCGATTCTGCCACATTTCTCCATCGACAGTGAAGGAGATGGCTAAGAGGGAAGTGGTGCAGGATCTCCAAATCAGCGGCCTTGATGGAACCGAGGAGACCGTGTGTGAGCCATGCATCATTGGCAAATCAACTCGGCAGCCGTTTGTCGCCAAGGGGACGCGTGCATCAGCAAATCTGGCCGTGGTACAAACAGATGTGTCTGGACCGCTTGAGAGCTCCATCGGCGGAGCTCGCTACTTCCTCACCTTCATCGATGACCTCAGCCGGAACTCTACCTCTACCTAATGAAGCGGAAGAGTGAGGTCCTTGCGTGCATGCAGGAGTTTGTGGCTGATGTGGAGCGG
>SZWC01031715.1:6619-14169 GCA_023375785.1 Penium margaritaceum | reverse complement strand
ATCTTTGTCGGTCGCACACAACCGAAAAATAGCAACTTCATAGTCTCTCCGATTTGTGCCCGTTCGATTCGTCGATCGGACGTAAGACGAGGATCAAGCAGTAGAAAGAGACGACTACTTGTCTATTTTTTCTTTTTTTCTTACTACGGCTTTTACTTTGCTACTTTTTTTCAGAGAGAAATTTGAACATATAGCACAACGAAGAATAATCGTGCCAAACTCTTTCGCTCGTTCGACTTGGTGATCCGACGGCGGCCGTATTTTAAAGTTTACATTCTGAAGAATGATAGACCAATATGTTTATGGATACATTTGTCGTATACCCACTGTCGTCACAACTAATATACACCTTCCTCATTTTTCGCAGAAAATGCATAGGACGACCACCGTGACAGAAAAATATGTTTAACATCCACAAAATGTAGGAAATACTTTTGAGGGCCACTGTTTAAACTAATTCTCTGGATATTCAATGAGCTAAAACTCGTATGGGGAACAATTTAATTCTCCGCATACCCACTTTGACACTCCACCGAAATATGCTCGCCGACATGCTAAGAAAACCTTAGTCACTGACGACATCACGAAGTAGGTCCTGTATGCTAATACGTTTCCTTTTTTCAAAAAAAACATATATCGAGAGTTAAAATCGACTTACATGCTCATTTTGTATATCTCTTACCACGTTTTTGCAATAAATGTATTGGTCTATTATTCTTAAGTATTTAAATTGTAAATTGCGGCCGCCGTTGGATCACCAAGTCGAAGGAACGGAAGAGTTTGGCATGATTTATTTTCGTTGAGCTATTTGTTCAAACTTCCCTCTGAAAAAGTAGCAAAGTAAAACTTGTAGTAGGAAGAAATAGCAAAAATAGACATGGACTTTTCTCTTTCTACGTCCGATTGAAGGATCGAACGCCCACAAACTGGAGACACTATGAAGTTGCTCTTCTTCGGTTGTGTGTGATCGTCAACGATTTGGAAAGAAAAAAAAGAGGTCTCGCTTCCAGCTTACCGGCGTGCGATGCCTCGTGCGATAGGCCACGTGAATGTTTGTAATGCGCACAACTGTCCCACGGTGTGCGCAATGGAAGTGCACACAATGCCAACGAGGACCGACGGGTTGGCTGGCGGCAGCGAGCCAGCCCCGCTCGACTCCCTGTTTGGCTAGTCCTCGTCGGCAAATGCCAACGAGGACTATCCGGCTGTCGACCGGACGAGGTCCGATCGACAGCTCGCCAATTTTTTTCGGCGCTCTTCTCATGTCGACGACATTGACATGAGACATATGCCCAAAACCAATTGACGTCGACGTCGACTCGGCGTCCATTTTTTCGCTGAAAAAATAGACGTCGAGTTGACGTTGAAAAACATTTTTTGTGTGTGGAAGAGATTTTACGAAAGCAATTACGTCTCTCAATTGTTTTGCACATTGTAGCAAACTGCTGTGAACGATTTAAAGTGAAAAGAACTGTTTCGCTCGTTAACGTAACGAACGAGCGAAACAGTCCTCGAACCGGTCTTAAGACCCAGCACCAAAAGGCCAATTTGAGGGGCTTTTTGCTCGTTCGCGTTGGGAACGAGCACATAACGCGACCGTGGACATCCACGGTTGCGTGATTGTGATGTACACAAAAGACCAATGGCCCATGTCCGGCGACGAAAAAAACAGATTCTTGAGTGGATATAAATGACACCTCTAGTGTTTCACGTACCAAAAACGCAACTACTTGTCGGTCGAAATAGAAATGTTAGAAATTTGGTCATGTAAAACAACAATGAGCATAGCACAAAATAAAATATGACATGAAACCAATGAAACTTAGAAAATCATACTTCTGATACGCACAGTCGTTGAACTAATTTGTAGCATGCATGTTTTTGCAATAGTGGGTGCGCCATGCATGATCTCCGGCGGTTCGAAAAAAAGTGGATATTGCACGTTTTATTGTGTAAAGTGAGTACCGTGTCTTAAATGTGCAAGAACTGGCCAGAAAAAAATTCGGAGGCCCAAACAGTGGGTATAGCGGTATTAGGCCGTATATTTATTGCAAAAACGTGGCATGAGATATGCAAAATGAGCATGTAAGTCGTCTTTAACTCTCGATATATGTTTTTTTAAAGGAAACGTATTAGCATACGGGACCTAGTTTGTGATGGCGTCAGTGACAAAGGTTTTCTTTTCATGTCGTCGAGCGTATTTCGGTGGTGTCAAAGTGGGTATGCGGAGAATTGCATTCTTCCCCATACGGTTTTTAGCTCGGCGGACATCCGGAGAATTACTTCTCAACAGTGGCTCTCAAAGGTATTTTCTGCATTTCGTGGACGTTATAGGTATTTTTCTGTCAAAATGGTTGTCCTATTCATTTTTTGCGAAAAATGAGGAAGGTGTACATTAGTTGTGGCGACAGTGGGTATACGGCAAGTGCACTCTAGATCCACGGTCCACATTCTTTCCTCATTCACAGATTGTAGGAAATGGACACCTAAAGTAGCAAGCCAGTCAAGGACGAGCGCCTTGGAATCTCTCCACCTAATTCCCACCAACACAATAGCTTGTATGAATCATGAAGTTTTTAAACCTAAACCCTTCCTCAAAAAGTGCATAAATTCAAAAGAACATGGGGGTTTGTTGAACGTTTTGTCCTAGACGTACACAAGTCCCTAAACTTCAAAAGTGGGCACTTCTGTTCTGAAAATCATGGCCCACCGAGCGATAACTTCAAGATTCTTACGCTGCTCGGCAAAGGGTAGTTTTGCCAACTACCCCGGCCTATGGTGCTCTATTCCAAAAGTTTCTAACAACTTCGACCGCCTTCTAGAAAGGTCAACAGAAGTGTCGCAAACCATATTGATGTTTCGACGACTTCTCGACGGTGCTAGGATTTTATGAAGAAGCGTCGTGATATTCTCGAAGCACCTCGACTTCTTAGCGGAGCTTCTCCAATCAGCCACTCACAACGCAGCCTCGCACACGCCGCTCAGCTCGGACGCCGAAGACCCAACATATGCCTCATTCTCATTCTCGTTATTGTATACATGTGCTCGGCTCACTCGACACTTGTTGTAGAAGTACAATTGCTGCTTAATACAAATTATCATTTTGTACCAAACACCATATTCGTCTTTTTTCCGACACCTCATCCCTATGAACCACCTATGCTCAACTCGGCATAACAAAAAATGTATTAAAAAATCGATGGTGGATCAATACGAACTATCCAAATTGCTAAGTCCTTGACCTAAACGAGTCTCTAAGCTCTGCCGGTGGCCAAATTAGTCACTTCTTTCATGGTCCACTGCAAGACGACTTCATGATTTTCACGTCGTTCGGCCAAGGGAATTTTGGCCAATTGCCCCGACCTCCGGTAACCCGTTCCAGAAGCTTCTCACAACTTCAACCACCTTCTTGAAAGGTCGACCGAAATGTTGCAAACCATAATGATGTTTTAGAATCTTTCGGACTACTTCTCGATGGTGCTAGACTTTTGAAAAGAAGCGCCTCAATACTCTTGAAGCCCCCCAACTTCTCGTCAAAGCTTCTCAAATCAGCCATTCATGGCGCGACCTCACACATGTCGTTCGACTCGAATCTCGAAGACTAAAAATATGTCTCATTCTCATTCTCGGCATCGTATATATAAGCTCGACTCACTCGACACTTGTCATCGATGTACAGTTGATGCTTCATACAAATTATCCATTTGTCCCACACCTCATCCCTGTGAATCACCTACATTCCGCTTGGCATAATAGTTGGTATCAGAGTGCAGCGGTCGTGGAGGGGCAACCGACACATTAACTACCTGGCGACAACCTCGCACAAGTCTTCAGCGCATCCCCATCGTTTAGAACCTCGTAGACTCTGCAACGACAATGATGAACAGAGCGAGCGCACATGGCAACGAACAACAGTCCATGGCAAGTACTCTTCCAATTTCGGATCAGGAGTACGTGAACAACGATGCTCTCCAGGCAAACCAGGCAGCAATGTCAACATTCACGACAAATGGTGCAGCACATATGAACTTGACGGCTAATGCGGTGACGGACCCCTCGGGCTTGGCAAACCCTTCACTTTTGCTGCAGCCTGTTGGATTGACACCTGGCTCGATGGGAGGCACCGGCGGACAAGCACAAATAAATGAATACCTATACTAGGAATAGTCAGGACTCGTGAGCCTCACCACACATGTGCAACAAAAATTCAACGCGGTGATAGAGGAGCTTCGAGTATCTCGTACGCACGAAGAAATACTCACCACGACAAATTTGTAACTCTCAAGTGAACCCCGAATTCGCCCGGCACTTCCCAAGCCGTTCGATCCCGCAAAATCTAATGAACCAAAGGTGAGGATGTGCCTGACAAATTTTGAGGTATAATTCAATGTTTTTGGGGTCAACAACGACAAAAAGAAATTGACCTTGAGGCCTTGCTTTTGTGTGGCACGACTTTGAGTTGGTGGCCCTATCTAAAGGTTATCCAAGGTTTTGGTACCGTCGATTCTTCAGCGGAGGACTATTAGTCGCATTCGGTTGTTATGTGATCACTGGGGCCCCGTTACCGCGGGGCCCCATCGACAAAAGCAAAAAACACTAAAACCCACAACCCGGAGGACTATTGGAGTTGGTTGGAGGACGCTGTTTCCGTTGTTGTCTTTAGGTTATCCCTAGGTTATCCAACAACAGCAAGGGAAAGGTGGAGCTGGATAAACGGCTCACGCAAAATCATCACCGGTAGCGACCTTGCCCCCAACGAATTGTGTTTCTACGACATCAACGGCCTCAAACGAGACATTTGGCAAGCAATCACCAGTTTCGACATCCAAGACGACCTTCTATGAATGTTCACAAGTGTCGATCGCATCGATAATGTCGATTACAATGCTCGGATGCAAGAATCCAACGGTTGGCGACCTCAAGGTCATAATCCTTACCGTGACGGAGGAAAGTAATAGTTGGCGGAAACCTTGTTTCTGATGGAGATTGGCAAAAACATTTTTGAATTTACTGCATGATATGCTGGACACCGTTGCCCTTGATCCGATTTTTGCTTCTGGCACAGGTCCAGTCATGGATGGATACTGTGACTGTGACTATGCTTGTGATCGTGTAGCTTGCAGTTGGGGTGAATATGGTTTTTGTGTGTGGGGAGCTTTTGTGTCTTGGCGCAGTACCAAACAATCGTGTGTGGCTCATAACGTGGCGGAGGAAGAATACATGAAATTGAGTGAGGGATCATGTGAGAGAATTTGGCTTGTTTGTGTGCTTGATGACCTTGGCGTGTATACGTTAACGATACCCGTCCATACTGACAGCTCTGCCAGACGCAACATTGTTGGCTGCAATGGCGGATGGACAATCACACCTTGCGCTCTGTTCTCTCCTCATAGTAGGTGGCACAGATTCGATTGCGGGCCGGATGCAGCAGTTTGATGCTGCTGGTGGTGTTGCGGAGAACAACAGCACAGGGCAGTGAGAGACCACGGGTGTGGCTGTCCTTGTGGGCTGCAGCCGTGCATGACCACTGGACTTGTGCAGAGCCCAACGCAGACCGGATGCAGTATACCAATGCTGCTGTTGGTGATGCCAAGGATGGCAGTACGGAGGTACGGCTGCCAAGAGTGGTGACCGAGAACACCTCCAAAGAGTATGGTCACCACCATTGAATGTGGTTCCATGAGACCACGCGAGAGAGGCTCTGTACAGTGCCATTCTGAAATCCCCCCCGGGATAAGTGTGGTCATAGTACAGCACGGGACCAGACGTAAGAGGCTATGCAGAGTGTCACCTAGGGTACATAGGCGTAGTCGTCACAATGGCGGATGATGTCCCTAAAATCTTCAGGTGGTAGCACGTGGCACTGCCTCCTTGAAGATTTGGTTACTTACTTAGCAAGGATTGCTAGGGTAACACACGCGTCAAGCAAAAGATCAATATGTAGCCATAGATGGAGCTGGATCATTCCTTAGAGTAAAGAAGGACGAGTGAGTAGGTTGTAAATGGAATAACGGAGCAACGAGGTGATGTACGTTGGTTGAACGGGCCACCCATTTGAAAATCTTAATATGGGGCCTAGACAACATCCAGAGATCAAGCAGACCGGTAAGAAAATGAGCTTCTAGTGGTTTCTCACAGGTCGGGANCCTTGAAGATTTGGTTACTTACTTAGCTAGGATTGCTAGGGTAACACACGCGTCAAGCAAAAGATCAATATGTAGCCATAGATGGAGCTGGATCATTCCTTAGAGTAAAGAAGGACGAGTGAGTAGGTTGTAAATGGAATAACGGAGCAACGAGGTGATGTACGTTGGTTGAACGGGCCACCCATTTGAAAATCTTAATATGGGGCCTAGACAACATCCAGAGATCAAGCAGACCGGTAAGAAAATGAGCTTCTAGTGGTTTCTCACAGGTCGGGATAACCCGATTGTGTGGTCCTAAGGGATCACAAATCTAGCATGACCTGTTTATCACATGCATGACCAAATCACCATAGCCACATCAACCACAAGTGTATGTTGACGCATGTTCCCTTGCACTACATATGCTCCATGTCAAGTTACATAGACGCCAAGCATGTTAGACTGGAGACTTCAATCAAGCCCTCAACACACATTTAACAGGTGCTTTGGCCGCCACTTTCACACTTAGCTGAAGATCCAGCACTGTGTGCTCCATGATGTGTACATTTGCATTACACCCAAGAGATTTGATCCAGATCAATCTCCTGTAGTGATAATGTGTGTGTGTGTGTGTGTGTGTGTTTGTGTTTGTGTGTGTCTGTGTATGTGTGTGTGTGTGTGTGTTTGTGTGTGTGTGTGTGTGTATGTACAGAGTCAAGAGATCACTTGCGTGTCTCACACCAATACCGAACACTATTTTGGTTTATGTGTCACAGACACATCATGACCTCTTGCGTCGTTTCACACTCACCGTACCACACTGATGCAGGTGACTGATATTGGAGGTGCACTTCCACTGGCTCCACAGTCTGAAGAGAGATGGCACGTGGGCGTTTACAAGAAGGCGATCTAGAGCCACCCTGAAGAAACAAACATACATCTTACTTCCACATGCTGGCAGTCGCTTGATTGAATTATTGTGAACAGTGGATTTCCGAGTGCTATTGCCTTGGGGTTTGTAGCCGGGTTGCTTCTCCCAATCTCTCTGCTGCCGAACTTCTATCTGGTGACTCAATTGCAGGTGTATTGTAAAATCCAGGCCGATTTTGTTTGTCTCCTCGCTAGGCGAGGATGACAAGTGAGGTTCAGTTCGCTGCTTGCCTGCTCGTCACCATGCTCGCTACATCAAATACCTCACCCGCTTGTTGCTCAATCACTCCTTACGTGACTCTTGTTTTATGTGTGAGGAATTCCGTCCATGGCATTCTGCCCCTCTTGATATTCCTCACACTCCATCTTCCTTTGCCTCCTCTTACACTAGGTTCAGTCACCTACTGGTATCAGAACCTGTGAGAGAGTAAGCTGCACTCAAGCTTCACCGCCGTCGCCACCGCTTCCGCCACTGTCCTCAAGCAGCTGGTGAGA
>SZWC01031712.1:0-20474 GCA_023375785.1 Penium margaritaceum | reverse complement strand
TCTTTTGATTCTGCACGTCTAGGTTCAGACGGCGTAGGATTCTGACATGTGTGCGCAGAGTTACGGCCAAAACAGTGGTTTTGGGCCGGTTTTAGGACAGTTCTTGGACTGCCGCGTGCGACACCTGCCGTGCGCCGCGGCAGGTATTTATGCCCTGGACCTGTCAGTTGTCACCTCTCTCTGCATTTACTAAGCTATTGAAGCTTATGAGACTTTGCGCGTCTCCCTAGCCTGACCCTTGCTGTTTCCTGCACCTGCTTGCTTGCTAGTGCGTCAGCTGACTGGACAGTGTCGCCACGTCAGCAGCAGCAAGGCTAGGAAGCTTCCTAGCAGTTTCTCACTTGTCACATCTTGTGACGATCGTGTGCGTGTGATGTGTGTGTCGACTGTGGGTCATGGGGGAGTGTTGGTTTTGTGTTTCGTACACACTGTGACCTCTGGCCTCGTTGCACATCGCACTAACCACTGATGCAGGTGACTGAGAGAGAGGGACCGTGCTGCTGGTACGCTCGCCGTCACTAAACTGTGGTCATTGGCCATGGTGACACCGACGTCATGCATGCCCACAGCTACATTGAACTTATTGTGACTTCTCCTATCTTCGTCACCCGGGTTTGCCCCTTGACTGAGACACTACGATGTGTAGTGAGAAAATAGGATTCGAGGGGGGGAGGTGAAGACAGGTTCGACACCCACGCGGTGGAAGGGAGACCACAAGAGAGAACGAGCTCGCCGCTCGCTCGCTATGGTCTCCCTCCCCGACGTCGACCACCTAACTCCGCTGTGACTGAGATTTTGGGCTGTCTTCTTGAGACTCTTGTCAACTCGTCACCACGTCTTGGTCTTTGAACTTCCCCCTCTATTCTCACTCCTCATTCCCTCACTACGAACTATTACCCACAGGTATCAGAGCAGTGTAGTGAAGGAGTGAGGCACGTTCTTTCTTGAACGCGCGATCCTGGCCGAGGGAGGGAACTCCATTGACGTAGTCGACAGCGCCGCCGTCTCCATCAAGGCCGGCTCCTCTCCTGCCAGCCACGCCACCCCACTGCCGCAGCCCTCGCCGTTCACACCGCACGTGGCTACGCTGCGACGACGGCAGTCGCACAGGCACATCCATGAGTGAGCTCACCCGCGGGTTGCTGCGTCCTCTCTTGGCCGTAGCCTTCTCCTCTCTCCCATTCTCTCTTCCCGCTTTTCACCACTGCCGCAGCTTGTACTTCAGAACTCAGCAACTTGTATTTTCCCTGGGTACCACATCAGTCATTTCTTCTCGAGGAAGAATTGATGTGATAATGTCAGAGTAGTGGAAACGAGATCCAAATTCAGGATGATGTTCTTAAGTTCCTGCGTATGATGCTACACCTACCTCGTTCAGCTTCATGCTGTGTAGAGAGCATGAAATCAAGAGCATGAAGATTCTCAGCTTCTAGTGTCATAGTAAAGGGAGATGCAGAGAGAATGATAAGTAACATTTCCTCGGTATAGAAGCCCGCAATGGTGGTTGATAAGACATGGGACATTTAATCTACAACATTCCCCTGCATACACCCTCATGTCGTTCCCGAGGATGGGGAGGAGACAGCAACATGGAGCAAATGTAGAACCAAGATGTAATCTTTTCAACACATGACAAACTTAAATGTCTGCACAGCCATCCTTAAAAGCACAATGGTTACACATTTTAATTGAGCAGAAGTTCAGAACTAGGGCACTGACTGTAGCCATTACTGGCCAACATCCTTAGTGTGACACAGACTGACCAGAAGAGACATCACAACATGGGCAAAGCATCCTTCACCCTCCATCCATTCAGCACATCTGAGAATCTCTATCCGCTTAGAAGCACTTCCTGTGGACAATAGATGGGCCTGACTCATCATACTCGGCCTTGGCGATCCACATCTGCAAGCCGGCTCAGAGAACAGGATGCAACATGAGTTCACAGAAACGATGTGCAGAATTAAGTCTGACAATGCCAAGTCCTAAAGACAAGAGAAGACTTACCTGCTGGAACGTGCTGAGGGAGGCCAGAATGGAGCCACCGATCCAGACAGAGTACTTGCGCTCTGGTGGTGCAACGACCTTGATCTTCATGCTGCTTGGCGCCAAAGACGTAATCTCCTTCGTCATCCTGTCTGCAATGCCAGGGAACATGGTTGTGCCTCCAGAGAGCACGATGTTGCCATACAGGTCCTTACGGATGTCCACGTCGCACTTCATGATGCAGTTGTAGCAGGTCTCGTGGATGCCAGCAGCTTCCTTGCCAATCAGTGAAGGGTTGAAGAGCACCTCAGGGCAACGGAAACGCTCGGAGCCGACAGTGATCATCTGACCATCAGGCAGCTCATAACTCTTCTCAAGAGAAGAGCTGCTGTTCGCGGTCTGCATCTCCTGCTCGAAGTCGATGGCGACGTAGGCCAGCTTCTCCTTGATGTCTCTCACAATTTCCTTCTCAGCAGAGGTGGTGAAGGAGTAACCTCTCTCAGTGAGGATTGTCACCAAGTACTCTGTGAGATCACGCCCTGCGAGATCCAGCCTGAGGATGGCGTGGGGAAGTGCATAGCCTTCGTAGATGGGCACTGTGTGTGAGACACCATCTCCGGAGTCGAGCACGATACCTGGGAAACGAAGAGCAAATGGTCCGATGATGAGTACTTGAGCTTCATGACGAAAGGACTACAATGCAGGTAGGGAAGAGGCGCACAATTCATCTTCAGAAAGACTTACCAGTAGTACGACCGCTGGCGTACAGAGACAGCACGGCCTGGATGGCGACGTACATCGCTGGCACATTGAACGTCTCGAACATGATCTGCGTCATCTTCTCGCGGTTCGCCTTGGGGTTGAGCGGGGCCTCGGTGAGGAGCACAGGATGCTCTTCAGGGGCAACGCGAAGCTCGTTGTAGAAGGTGTGATGCCAAATTTTCTCCATGTCGTCCCAGTTCGTAACAATACCTGGAAAAGCATGGAAGAGTATCAGACTACAGCCTTCCTAACCGATGTTCAAGTCTCCCGATGAGCGCTGACGTGACTTACTCACCGTGCTCAATGGGGTACTTCAGAGTCAGAATACCACGCTTCGACTGCGCCTCATCACCCACGTACGCATCCTTCTGTCCCATGCCCACCATGACACCCTGGTGCCGTGGGCGACCAACAATGCTGGGGAACACGGCGCGCGGGGCGTCGTCTCCGGCAAATCCAGCCTGGCAGATTTGAGCCAATGGCAAAAGGGAAAACATACAACTCGGGAGCGGTGAGCTTCACTCGTGCTTCCGACATTCTGGATGGACAGCTACGACCCGGAAGTTGTTGAGATAGGCAGCACGCTCAGGAGAGCCTCTGGTACACCGGCTGTTGTGATGACTAAGCTTACCTTGACCATACCAGATCCATTGTCGCACACGAGAGCGGAGATATCACCGGAGTCGTCGGCCATGGCGTCCGACCTGCGACCGTCTCCGGAGAAACGAGTCAGGGAAAGTGACCTCGAAACCCAGGTACAAGCTTGCTGCACTCCCGACCAACTGGCGGCCAATGAACAAGCAAGTTCGGGGACGCGGACGGCTCACCTCGGAGAAGCTAGGGAGTGGCTGGTAGGAAAGGAGGAAGCGGTGTGCGGCAGATAGGCGAGGAGTGGGTACACGAGCTATCGACGCTTCGAGTTTCAAAAGACGGGACGATCTATAGACGCCGGGTGTCCTGGCACCATGACATGGTCCGGAACCGTGCACGGGAAGGCATGTGGGTTACCATGGCCGGCCAGCCAGAAAACTAGTTTTCCTGGCAAGGAACAACGTGTAACAGCTGTCCGGTTGGCTTTTTCTGAGCTTGCCTCCGTATCTCAGGGTTTCGGAGCCTACCGAAAACCTGCCCGGAGAAACTGCACCAATACATGGATGCCATGTAGGACGACAGGCTGAACGTGCGCAAAGGGCAGCAACCCAGGAAAACACGGGGAACAGAGCCATAGCTCCTGGGATGTCGGCCTCGTCTGAAGCTCGATCATGGGTGCGAAGGATGATGAATGTCGTCTATGGTCGCCGCCTGCGTCATTGGTGGAGGACCGTGAGGTCCTCTATCGCAATTCTCTCTCCAGTTGGCATTGCCCAACTGCCATGGAGTCTGATGTATGAAGGGTGTGAACTAGGTCGCCTTAACTTTCCTCTTAGCTCTCACAGCCCAGCAATACAAGGCACCCAGACTATGCAGTAGAAACGACAAGCAATGTAGCTGGTGAGTTAAATGAGTATTTTATTGAATAAAAATGGAATCAACTATTTAAACTTATAACTATTTATAACTATTTAAATCAAAAAATTGAAACAATTAAAATGTTTCCTTTCAATTCTGATAGGTTAAACATGTTTTATTTCTACACACCTAAGTCAAAATGTCTAATTCTTATCCTTGTCTTAAATGCATGTACATCAATTAAAGTACATAATTTTTTATTCTTACTAATTATTATTGTTATAGCATGTTCTAAGCAAACATTGGCTGAGGTGTAGCTTAACCAAGTATTTCTGCCTACCTCAAGTCCCCATGATGGCTACAAGTGTACAAATTCTCAAATCCTTCATTTCTATTGAGCTCATCAACGTGAAATTTTAAACTTGATGAATTTCAACAGCTCATAGTGCACCGGATCCTGTTCTCCCATTACATGTTGCAAGAGAAACCACAAGCTTCACAAACAACATTAACACATTAGTCGTGAATGTAACTGAGCTTTCTTGGCCTTGTTGTAGGTTCGGAATATTCTTCAAAAATTCATGAACGTGCTTTCCGTCTCCCATGCAATTGTATGCCTAGAAGTAGCTATGGGTTCTAGCCAGCTGCTCAATGTGTCGCCCAGTCATTGTGGCCTCGCTGCCATATGTCATGGGGCATCCATTGTGCATGATAGGTATATTATGGACCAAACTTTTCATCTTTCCTTGATCTCCTCGGTGGGCCAGGGATGGCCACTAGTTTGTTGAGGATGTGCATGGATTTGCACATAAATCATCCCCATATCAGAATCATCCCTGGTCAATAACTTTTGTGACGCCATCTAGGTTACACAACCCGTGCATCCACATCAAAGCAATGAAACCATGGGATCCACGTGACAATCATACTACAGATAAAAATTCTTTCTCACATCACCATGCTTACTTGCTTCTTCCTTAACCAGTATCGTGTTGTAATGTACCTTGATTGCATTATTCACGAATGTGCTTGCATCATGAGTCGGAAGTACTTACCACACGGTGGATCACATCATGTCATCAGACGTCTTATTGAAATTTTCTCTTCATCTCATTGCACCTCAAGCCTCGCCCTTTGCACGGTTTGTTACAAGCATCTTACATCATGCACATCTTATTGCATTGAGTGAGTCAAGTTTTAATGCACACTAGCATCATTACTATAAGCAAATTCATACTGTGGCATCGTCGCATTTCTCTCCATAAATAGATCAAAAGTAGGGGTGATAGCAAGCATAGGAAAAGGATGTGAGAGACCAATCCTAAGAGTAGGATGTGGCTCACGTTATTCGGCAAGTGACATATACTCACAAGAGCGCTTGAATATTTGAGGAAAATCCATATCAATTTTTTTTTGAGTGGATGTCATGTCCCTTGTTTTTAAAAGGAATATGCGCAAGGATTCACCTCCCAAGCACATTGACTCGCCGTGCTTCTACCATCGGGAGGTGTATCTTTGCTACATGGGTCATAGAGAGATGCACGCGTAAAAGCTGATGAATCCCTGTTGAGTGTGATTTCTCGTGTTGAGTATGACCGCTGTGATTCCATCCCACACGAACATCATACTCAAATTCCATGGCCGCACTCAATTAAGGGAGACCTTATGACACGTCCAACCTAACCTTGGAAGGACACGTTTCTAGCCATGTTGGACCAATGGATTTCCACAAGGAACCAAGCTATACTTAGTGTGGACATTGGTTTGGAATTGTGATTCTCGGATTGGAACGGGAAATGCAGTTCTGGTTCCAACTCATAATCGGAATTGCAATTTGAACTCCAAAACAATGATTCTTCTAAGAATTACGATCCTGGTCACGGTTCCGTGGCAAGCGAGCGTACTCCACTGCCAGAGAAAAAGAAGGGCGATAAGTGCAACTCTTGCCATCATGTTTTTGCATTACACAATTGCGAGATGGCCTTAGGATAGTCGGCCCCAGAGAGTCCTTTTGGAGTGTCAAAGTGGCATGCCATGTTCCTAAACCGCCCTTCTTGTCTTATCCACAATCACCGAACGCCATGAGTTTCATCAGTCTCAACCAAAAGTACATGTGTGTGAGTAGATGCGTGGAAGCTTCCCAGCGACACAGCCGCTGACTAGGCGTTAGTGCCAGGTCAGACGGTGACGACAGTCACAAGACGTGCACACAACGGCAAGGGTCTGGCTAGGACACACAAGGCAAGGTGTCAAAATGCTTCAATAGAATTTGCAGAGAGGAATGACAAATGACAGGTCCATGGCATAAGTACTTGCCGCGGCGCACGGTGGGTGTCGCACGAGGCAGTACAAGATCTGTCCTAAAACCGGCCTAAAACCACTATTTTGGCGGTAACTCAGCGCAGACATGTCAGAACACTACGCCGTCTGAACCTAGATGTGCAAGATCACAAGCCGGACACCTAGAGTGGTCACATGCATGCATCCAACATCAAACGGTAGACACACAATGCATAAACATGCAAATCCGGCCCACACCCAGTCCACCGATAAATTCTTGCGTGACAAAAAAACTGCGAGAGGTCTTGGGAAGCGTCCAGAGCTCTGGAATGGTCGTTGGTCAGCTCCAAGCTGGTAGTCCGCCACCAGATGACGCACCAGAACCGCCAGGGTCCGCATCAAGGATCTGCACGAATATGGATACGACCGAGTGGTCATAGTAAACTGTAGAGGTCGACTGGATCGTCACAAATCATACCACTTCCCCATGACCCGATGGGACGCATGTCCAGACACGTGCAGCACTGAGACGAGTACAACAACGAGTGCTAAGACAGATGTGACACGGACAAAGAAACACTCCACACTCAATCACTCGTAGGCAAGGGGCAAAGCCAAACATAACGAATGGCCACCAGGAACTTTCCGCGTGCTAGGGCCTTTGTCAAGAAGACAGCACGCTGCATTTCAGTGCCAGCCCAAATGACGTAGATCACGTGTCGCTCCACCAGATCACGCACAGAGTGATGCTCAACCGCAATGTGCTTTGTGCAAGCATGAAAGTCACCAGAGTTATCTCTAATGGCAAGAGCACTTTGGTTATTGCAACGAAGCATAATGGCAGGTACTGACTGACTCAGCTCAAGGAACAGGCGCTTCAGCCATGCCGCCTCTGCAGCCCCTGCACCCAGAGCAACATACTATGCCTCTGATGAGCTACATGTAATGCAACCCTGCTTCCCGCTGCGCCAGAACACAGAGGTACCATGGAGCAGGAACACGTAACCGGTGCGACTGCGTCCATCTCGGCTCCAGGCCCAGTCGCTGTCAGTGTAGCCGTTAAGGACCACCAAACAGTGCCGGCGAAAGCAGAGTCAGAGGTACAGTGTGGAGACAACGTACCACACCACTCGCACAGCCGCGTGAAGGGATCTAGCGCGTGGAGCCTGCGAGAAGTGGGCAAGGAGGTTGACGGCAAAGGCGATGTGAGGACGTGTGATAGTGGCCAGGTACATCAGAGATCCGATGAGACGGAGGTACAAGGTCACATCCACTGTCTCCCCCAGCCATGTGGGACTATCTGACTATGACCCAATGGTCTTAACTAGGCCATTTAATTATGAGAAGTCCAGTTCAGCTCTCCCTGACTATGCAGATATGGTGAGATATGCAATCTAACATGTTAGCAACATGGATTGCAAGAATCCGCCTAGGTGGCAGATTAGAGATTGGTGCAGTGTGCATAGGTAGTAGATCAGTCCCCTCTCTATCCCGAGTATATCAGCCTTGGGCTCATTCATCAATCACTCATTCAGAAGTTCGACCTTCTTTCAGACATGGTACCAGAGCACAGACACTGATCTCAGGGCCGCTTTGGCAACTTCTTCGGTTCCTCCCTCATCAAGGCAAGGGTTTTTTCACCCTTGCCTCCATCACAAGGAGTCCTCTCTACGTTTCATCCTGTGTGGTATTCTGCTTGCCACCCAACTCAGATTCCTCTCTTTCCTTCACATCTCCCTCAACACCGCCGTCCATTTCAACATGGCCTGAGTTGCAGCTGTCACCAGCGCCCTTGTTGGCATCCCTAAGCTCACTACCAAACGCGACGGCACCAACAACTACATGCTGTGGGCCTTTAACATCTTTACGTACTTCAAAACGACCCGTATCGATGGTATTCTGCTCCACAAAATCATCACAGGTGTGGGCAGTGGCGTGCAACCTGCCAAGGACAGCTCAGACCACGAGAAGTGGGAGTTTGCCAATGACAACGCTCTCATGTCTCTCTTGGAAACCTGTGACTCTCCCATACACAACGACATTCAAGCAATCGGTGAAGTGCCAAGGCAGTTTGGGACTACCTCACGGAGCGCTTTGATGCTTGCACTTCAACCTCTTGCGGCATCAAAATTGTCTCCCTCTTCCATGTCCCATTCGACACCTTTCCCGAAATAGGTTTCAACGTTGCTGCTTGCACCACTATTGCTACAGATCTCAAAGCAATGAACATTGACCTTCTTGAAGCTGTGGTGTGTGCAGGTATCATCCACGGCATTCCTTCTCGCTTCAAGGTGATCCGCCAAATGCTTCTTCAACGTCCTGTTGCAGAACTGACAGTCAACAACGTCTCTCCGAAGCTCGCAGCCGCTGAACAAGACTACAACACAAAGACGCACCAGCTGGCAGCCCTAGTTTCTATGCTTCATGCCCCTCTCCCCTCCCCAGCGATGCCGACCTCGTCCTCTCCTCAGGTTCATCTTACTACAGGGCCCAACAAGTTCCCTCCCTGTCAGTACAAGCCACTCTCAGGGTCCCATGCAGTCAAGGTCTGTGGTGGACGCAACCACCCTCAAGGTGCCTGCGACAATTTCAAGACAGACAGGTGGCTTGCCCAAAATCCCAGCAAGACCTATGCTGAAAGACTGAACTGGTATGCTGAGGCGCGCAAGGCTCGTGCGAGCCATTTTGGAGTACTCGAACGTGATAGTGTGACACCTGTATCTACACCTAGCTTGAATACTCTCGCCACTTGCATCCCTCCCGATACAAGTATTTCCACAATGTACACTGCCGATGAAACTGGATTGGACATCTACTCCTTGTCCTCTCCCTCCCCCACTTCGATTTCCGACTCTTTCCTCTCCCTCCTCCTCCTCCCCTCCTCCTCCCCTCCACCTCCCCCCACATTGCATCGTTTCCGGATGCATCCTTGCCAAACAACTACTCCGCTCCCATGGGTCTTCCTCTTGTCCCTCTCTTCCTCGTCTACCTTCAGGGGGTGATCTTGCTCTTGAGAAAGATAGACAAGAAGAGGTTGTAAACATGCTCTCCACACACACTCCCCTCCCTTGCTGGCTTGCCATTGGTCCTTTGGCATCTCAAGCACACCAATCTCCCTCGCCTCCCTCGCAATCCACGCACCAACCAACACGCCATTCTCAGCACCATAGTTTACAAACACCAACAGATTCTAGTGCCAACCACTTTTGAAGAAGCCATGGCTGGTCCACATGCAAAGGAGTGGAGAGAGCAATCAAGAGTGACTCCATGCATTTCAAGCGACCAACACCTACATTGAGGAGCCAAGACCCTCCACAACAAACTACGTCAAAGGGATGTGGCTCTTTCGCGTGAAAATGTTTCTCGGCAAACCTGCTGAGTTCAAAGCACGCAGTGTCGCAAAGGGGTACTCTCAAAAGAAAGGCGTCAACTTCCTTGAAACCTACTCTCCAACACCCAAGATAACTACGTTTAGAGCTCTCCTCCACATTGCTGCATCATGTGACACAGAGTTGCATGCAATGGACGTATCAACTGCCTTCCTCCAAGGCGATCTTCATGAGACCATCTACCTTGAGTGTCCGAAGGGCTACCACCCGTCTTCTCCAAACAACGTTTGGCGCCTCCAACGACCAGTCTATGGCCTAAAGCAGTCACCCCAAGAGTGGCATGATAAGCTTTGAAGCACTCTCATCAACCTTGGCTTTCATCCATCCCAAACTCATGCAAGTCTCTTCATTCGCACATCCACATCCGGTTGCTACATTCTTGCATACGTTGACGACATGCTTGCATCAGACAACCTTGATGAGCCCACTACCCTCAAGGAAGCACTCATGCAACGCTTTCAAATGAAAGACTTCGGTGAACTCACTCAGTATCTTGGCATGGAGGTGCATTGTGACCGAGCAGCGTACACCATCACTCTTTCCCAAGAGTCATATGTCAACTCAATTCTCACTTGCTTTGGACATGAAGCATGCAACGGCACAAAAACTCCAATGGCAGCTGACCACAACGTCACTGGACCGGCTGTTCCGACAACTCAGCCCTCCTCTCAACCTTATCCTGAACTTGTGGGCTCCCTCATGTATGCTATGGTCTGCACTCGTCCAGACCTTGCGTATCCACTCAATGTTATTTCTCACTTTGTCACCCAAGAACGGTTTTCAGATACACATTGGAAGGCTGCCAAGAGAGTCCTTTGGTACCTTCAAGGGAAAAAGACCTACGGACTCACGCTCAGTGGTACCAACCCCATCTTCCTACAAGGCTTCACCGACTCTTCCTGGGCAGACAATCAAGCTGATAGCGACTCCACCCAAGGCTACGCTTTCCACCTTGGTTCAGGACTCATCAGTTGATGCTCCACCCGCTCCTCCTCAGTCTCTCTCTCGTCGTGTGAAGCAGACTTGTATGTCGGCACCATGGCTGCACATGAGGCAAAGTGGCTTTGCCACTTATTCTACAAACTCGGACACCCACAACCTACACCGCTCTTATGGTGTGACAATCCAAGTGCCACCGCACTCATGGAAGACCCTGTTTATCACTCACAAACCAAACACATCGAGCTACGCTACTTCTTCATACTTGAGCTCGTACAAGCTAGTGAACTCTTGGCTTGCCATGTCACTTCTCATGAAAAATCGCCGACGTCTTCACCAAGGCGCTACCTCATGAACAACATCAAAAGCTATTCACTCGTCTTTGACTCCAAGCCCCTTCGGGAGACGTTATGAACCTTCTGGGCTTCTAGGGGGTGTGTTTGACTGTGGCCCAGTGGTCTTCACTAGGCCATTTAATCATGAGAAGTCCAATTCAGCTATCCCTGACTACAATAACAGTTTTACTGTGATTGCAGTCAGATACGCAGTCTAACATGTCAGCAACATGGATTGCAAGAATCTGCCTAGGTGGCAAATTAGAGATTGTTTCAGTGTGCCTAGGTAGCAAATCAGTCCCATCTCTATCCTGAGTACATCAGCCCACTTGGGCCCATTCATCAATCACTCATTCAGAAGTTCCACCTTCTTTCAGACACCACTGTCTCCCCTAGCTGTGTGGGATCGTCCACTTTCAGGGCATCCTGCCCGTCAGGCGTGAGAGGTGTAGAAGCCGTGCGCACTGCGCGAAGGAGGTCACTGAAACGCTCCCCCACAACACGTGGGTATTGGACCTCATGCAGCAGTAGAGTATGACGTTTGCGGTCTCGTACGATCTCCATGCCAAGAAATACCACTACAGGACCAAGGTCCTTCATTCTGTAGGCACTCTGGAGGACAGCTTTGGCCTCCTTCACGGCCTCCAGTGAAGGAGACCCGATCAGAAGGTCGTCGACATAGACCAGGATGGCGGTGAACCACTAAGGTGTCCGTCGGATGAAGAGAGAGGGATCTGCCTCGCTTTGAATACATCCCGCACGAGTTAGGGTGCCAGTGATCTCCTGGTTCCAACACCGAGGAGACTGCTTGAGGCTGTACAAGGACTTTGCGCAAGTGCTTGACCTTGTCACCGTCCTCAAAGCCAGGTGGCTGAGCCACGTAAATCTCCTCATCCAGAGAGCCATGGAGGAACACATTTTTCACACCCATCTGGTACAGTTCCTAGTCATGCTGAGCCACTACACCGAACAAAGCATGAGCTGAGGTCATGCGGCAGACAGGGCAAAGGTATCAGTGTAATCGATGCCCTCAATCTGAGTGTACTCCTTGACGACCAAGCGAGCCTTATGACGTTCTAGTGAGCCATCCCGCTTCACTTTCTTGCGAAAGACCCAATTGACCTCAATAGCCTTCCTCCCAGGTGGAAGGTTGACTAGCTCGTAAACTCCGTGCTCTCGTATGGTGCGAAGCTCATCCTCATAGGCAGCACGGCAAGCGTCCGCATCCTGTGATGAGAGAGCTTCTCTCAGTGTGCCCGGTTTAGGCGCCAAAGAGGGATAGCTCTGTGTGGCAAGAACGCACGCCTCAGTGCTAGGTCTGACAACCACAAGATCAGCTGCTGCATCACAAGCGATATGAAACTCGTGAGTGACAAGGTTGTGCCCTACAGGGCACGCTGGATGTACCTCCATGTGCTCACTACAGACACTCAGGCCTAGGGCCTTTGTGATGGGATCACCACTTGCGATGCTAAGAGTGGAGCGTCTGGGTGCGGGGCCAGACATTCGATGAGCTCCGAAGACCAATGGTTGAAGACGACCGTCGGGCTCATGGGAGTAACCTGGGCTCGAGGGGCAAATCTCAGGCTCAAGACCAGGCATGATTGCACCTAGGGAGGGCTGAGGGAAAGGAGCTTGTGATGCCGTGCAAGGAGATGCGTGTGTGGGAGACACATGACTCGGTGTGACAGTAGGAGCAAGTGAGGTAGGGCCACGCACAGAGGCAGGAGTGCCGGCGGACACAGGTACGGTCACGGGAGTACGCACAGGTACATGATCATGGGTATCTGTGGGGTGCAAGGTAATAGGAGTAGAAGCCGGCGGTGTGGGAGAGGTCTCTTGGCCGACAGCGATGATCGCTGGGTCATCAAGAGCGGTAGACCACGAAGTGGAGGGAGCTCAAACGGACACATCAGCCTGGCGAGAGGTGCTCGCAAGCGCAAACTCCCCCATTCGGCAAGAAACCTCACACGTAGGGACGTGCGTGACGGACAGCGACGTAATCGATGTCAGATCACAGTGGGTGAGGGACTCAAAGAAGACTGCATCACGTGACTCAACAATGCGACGGTGAGTAGGGTCCCAAAAACGTTAGGCCTTCGACCGCGGGGAGATGCCTACAAAGGCACACAAGCGACCCGGCGGAGAGACCTTGGACCCCTTTTGGTCCTCGTTATACCACACAGAAGCCAACGATCCCCACACGCAAGCGAGGCGGAGGTCAGCATGATTGCCAAACCAGAGCACATACGGTGCAACGTGGTCCAGAAGGGGATCGTGCGGGAGGCGGTTCCAGACCCAAGTCATGTATGCGAATCCCTCAAAAGCGAAGGAATCTGGGAGACCGCACTCAGACCGCATAGGGAAAACCGCATATTCCATGGTGCGGTTCTAGCGCACAGAGATACCATTCTGCTGAGGAGTAGCATGAGCGGAGACTTGGCAGAAAATCCCATGCTCGGCTAAGAAGCTGTCCATTTGGCCAAGGAACTCACCACCGCGGTCTGAGCGGAAGGTGTGCAGGGTGTGACGGGACTGTCGCTCAGCCATCACTAGCCACAGGCAAACCGTGAGAGCGGCCTCACTCTTCTGGCGCAGGCTGTAGACCCACGGCATCCAGGTGAAGTTGCCAGTCAGGGCCAGGACGTATCGACCCCGATCAGACATAGACTCGACAGGGAGAGGACCTAGGAGGTCCAAACGGACTAACTCAAGGGGGCAAAGTGCGCGAGAGCGCAAGTCGGGATATGTGCAACGATGCATCTTACCCTGAGCGCAGAAGAGATAGTCGGTCTTGGACGGCTTCTCAAAAGAAGCCGCGGCCGTTCCCAAATAAGCTTCAACACAGTGTTCGAGCCTACATGACACAATTAGCGATGAAGCAATCGCTGGTGCTGAGGAGACAGAACGCCAGTGACAAAAAGACAAGCTGAAGGGGAGGGGGGGCAAGGAGCAGAAGTCCGAGAGACATGATACAGGTCATCCACAGCAGAGGCACGAAGAACAACGCTATGAGTGTCAATGGAATTCAAAGTCGCGGAGTCTGCAGTATGCTCCACCAAGAGTCCCATCAGTGTACAGGCATGGCCATAAAGCAAACTGAGCTCAAGATCAGGCACAAACAGCTCCTTGGAAAGACACAGGGGGCCAGATGGACCATCGAAACATACGATCCCAACACCCTGGACTGGCAAGGACTGACCAAAGCCTGTGAAAACAGAACAAACAGATGCAATGAGGCCGAGAACAATGAAATCACTACGACAAAAGGTCATGCGATAAGTCGCACCGGAATCGATGATCCAAGTTCCACGAAATCACGATTTGAGGACGTCACTGTACAATGGGCAACGGAACACTTGGCCACGAACGGACGCTGGGCAGCAGGTAGGGAGGAACGACGAAGAGCACAAAGGTGAGACTCATTAATCCAATAGGTATAGTCAAGCCCATTGTCATCACATGCCGACTGTGTACCCCAACACGAGTCATGCCGAGCCACAAGAACAGACGAATAGACAGGCTGTGAACCACCCGGCTGTGCCAACACACTCGTACCTCTCTGAAAGGGAAGCACCAGAAGGTAGTGGAGCTCAGCGATGGTACGGTCACGTGGGTCCGGGTCGCCGCTGCTCGCCGGTGGTGAAGCGGGAACTGCTGCGGTCGTGGTCACCGCGTACCCGGAGGATGTGCTGATCGACGCATACCGTAGTGTGTGCACAGCCTGAAGTCTGTGAGTAATCCGCACCCAGTCAAGCGACTATTGGCACTTGGTGTAGCGATGAGCACCTCCACAGTTGTAGCAGTGAACAGAGCATCCACTGCTACTACCCGATGACGGCTGCTCCTGTGATTACTACTGGCCCGAGCCACGCCTCCGTTGCCCCTTCTTCCCCTCTGCTGCTATCGCGACACCCTGTGTCTGAGCCGGCGTAAGTGGAATAGAAGAGGAAAAGGAGGAAGTGGCAGAGGATGGAGAAGCAGATTACAGGAGGGGTGTCCGTGGTGATGCGACGACTGTTGCAGCAAGGGGGATCTCCTGGTGAGCCAATGCTGCCTCACGGGCAGAAGTTACCTGGAGGAAAAGTTGGTGCGCACAGGGGAGAAGCTGTAGTGAGGCCAAAAACGGCTTGAGCACGACATTGCTGTACCTCGTGAAGATGTCTGTGTGCTCAAGGCGAACTCCGAGTATGATCGTGCGGAGCACCCACAGCTGTGTACCTCCTGAGGTCCCAAGGCACGTGTAGATGCGCATGGCACGTTGCCAGTAGTCGGCTGCAGGCTCGGCAGGCCCCTGACAAAGGGAGTGAAAGGCACAAATGTGCACGGCACGAGTGGCGTGCGTATCTGTAGCAAGCAGGGATAATGCCAAGTCCCACCCTCTGCGTGGATCAGCGCCGGTGCAAGTGCCCGCCTCGCCAACGAACGAGCGGCAGTCAATGACGGTCTCGTGCGGCATGGCGTAGAGAAGTCCGCGCATCGCCCTAGCTGCCGTTAGCACCTGTGCTTGGCTTGTAGTCTGATGCGGACTATGGTAGTAGGGCCACACGCCCTCTGAAGTGGCCCAAACCTGGAAGAGGATCTCCCAACAATCAAAGCCATCCTCGCTGACATACCGTGGGGATGGTGTCTCGAAGTCCTTGGGTTGCCACTCTGTAGGGAGAGCAACCACAGGCTGGGAAAGATGAGGGATGTGAACGACACGGAAAAGAGGGAAGTCGCTGGGGTGGAGATTAGGCGACGATCAAATCTCACAAAAGCGAGATGTGTGGGGGCGCCGAGAGCTCGTCTGAAGCTAGCGGAGGCACTCGTGAAGCACAAGAATCTTACACTCGGGGGAGTCGTCCTCCATGCCTAGCATATCTGGATCCTCATCCCAAGGATCAAGAGGTGGCGAGTCGGCTCCAACTCCTGTCTTTGGTGCTTGAGCTAACTGCTGTGTAGAGGATGTAGCACCGACCGCTCCCTCAGAGGTCTGTCGCGGGGTTGTGGAGTGACCCCGAAGAAGCTCGGTGAGGGTACGGAGGGCGTCGGTTTGCTCTTGCTGCAGGCAACACATCTCATCCTACTGACTCCGCAAGTCCTCAATAGCCTGCAAACATGTACTCATGACCCTAGAGGAGGAAGAAGAATGATCTCGTACCCTTTTCCCCTTATCACCGGATGGAGTCACGTCGCCGCTCATTATGGGCCGAGAAGTCAACATGGCCGAATTGCAAAAACGTCAGTGTTTCTCAAGGAGTTGAAATGCTGGCAATGTTTGACTCTTCGACAAAAAATTCACAAAGGGAAGTGCTGATGTCAGTAGGAAGTTGCTCATGTCAGCATGACCTATTGACAGGAAGGAAAGATGCTAACATCAGCTCCCCTCCTTCCCCCTTTTTTTGTTATGTTAACCCTCACAGGTCCTGCGCAAGCAGGGACCGATCTGCGGCAACCGCGCAGACGTTGCGCGGAAGCTGTGCAACAGCTTTCGCTCAATTGCTGCTACTGCTGCTGCATCGTCAGCTATAGCAGCAATCGCGCGGCTACGTGCGTGACTGGGCAGCAGCTACATACTGTTGCTACTGTTGCTATGCGCTACGACTGCTGCACGCTGCTGCCGCCGTCACGCGCTGTTACCGCCACTACTGCTACGCTATTGCCGCCGCTGCTGTGCTGCTGCCACCACTGTTGCTACCGTTGCTGCTGTAATACTACTATGCTACTGCCGCCTTACGTTGCTGCTATGCTGCTGCCGCCGCGCGTAGTTGCCGTCGTTGCTGCTACCGCTATTGTTGCGCTGCTGTTGGGCTGGTGTTCTGTTGCACTACTATTGCTGTTACTCAATGCTGCTGCTGCTACATGTGCCAATGTCGGCAACCCGCTTCAAATGTCACCTATTGCGGCTAGCGGCAGCTACTGATGCAGTCTCACGTGATGATGGTGAGAAACGTCGACGACAGTTGGCTGTCGTCGATAGGTCCCTATGGATTTGCTGGAATAGTGACTCTCAGTGCTACTGCTCTGTTGTGCCTCTGTTGCAGAGCTCATTGAGAGATGTCTCACCGCTCTGATACCATGAGAATATGCGTGGAAGCTTCCTAGCGACACAACCACTGACTAGGCGTTAGTGCCATGTCAGACGGTGACGACAGTTTCAAGTCGTACACACAATGGCAAGGGTCTGGCTAGGAGACACAAGGCAAATTGTCTGAATGCTTCAATAGCATTTGCAGAGAGGAATGACAAATGACAGGTCCATGGCATAAGTACCTGCCGCTGCGCACGGCGGGTGTCGCACGCAGTAGTGCAAGATCTGTCTTAAAACCGGCCCAAAACCACTGTTTTGGCCGTAACTCTGCGCTGACATGTCAGAATGCTACGCCGTCTGAACCTAGATGTGCAAGATCACAAGCCGGATGCTACAACTAGTCACATGCATGCATCCAGCATCAAACGGTGGATACACAATGCAAAAAAATGCAAATTGAGCCCACGGCCAGTCCACCGATAAACTCCTGCGTGCTGCATAAAAACTGCAAGAGATCCCTGGTAGAGTCTAAAGCTCTGGAACGGTCGTCGGTCAGCTCCAAGCTGGTAGTCCGCCACCAGATGAGGCACCGGTGCCGCCAGGGTGCACATAAGGGATCTGCACAAATATGGACACGGCCGAGTGGTCAGAGTAAACTGTACAGGTTGACAGGAACGTCACAAATCCCAACAGTGTGTTTGTACAAATGTACAAGTACACAAAACCACAAACACATGTGTTTTTGTAACAGCATGCAAGAAAATGTGCAAGTTACTCCGTTTGTATGGACAAACTTGGGTTGTTGCACAATGATTCCCGGGCAGTACCTTGGGAGCGCGATAGTGCTCATGTCATGATTCAGGCTTGGTTCCAAGCCTGAACCACATCCAAGTACAAATCCATTTGGTGTTGGACTAAAGCTCCGTTGAATTCCACCACCAAGTGGATTCGAAGATGACTTATACATTATTGTGTTTTGCATCGTTGTCTCCGTACCCCCCCTCCTCTTTCAGACCCGGATTGTGGAACTACAGTTCTCTGAAGGTTCTAGAATCACAGAACCGGAACCGCGATTCTGATTCTAAAGCCATGAGTGCGTTTATGGAATCTTCATCCTTGGAACATGCATGCACCCTCAACTTTACTACACATGCCTCTTGTACGGTTGAGTATAATTTGCAAACTTGTATAGGGAATCATCAGATCTGCTTCCTCCAGGTTATGCTAGTAGATGTTTTTGACGAGGTCCTAACTCAAAGGAAATTTCAAAGTATTGAACACGATCATACTAAACACCTACTCGCCCTTCTCCCACATTCTCACATGAAATTGAGATTTCTGTAACGTTGGTCCCCGGGAGCATAGCCATTTCTATGTGAAATAACAATGGCCAGTTCAAGTGTAGAAATCCCTCACTATTGTGTAAAAAACCATGGATCTTAATGATATGTGCTGTTTTGCCAGAATTCTTGTAAACTCTCAAAGAATGATGATGATAGAGGAGGATACGGAGAGAAAAAATGGTAGATTTTGCAGCGACAACATGGTAGTAAGATTTTATACACCAATATGATATGAATTAGGTGTTTTCTATAACATTTGTGAACATAAGTTATCTAGAGAATCACTATACTTCACTATTAGCATAGTTCACAAAGATGTCATTACTCTCCATCATAAACTCGACCACAATGGCCTCCCACTGAGCTTTGATCTAGGGTCAATATCCAAAGGTCAAGGTAAAGTCTTGAAATGAAGTATACTATGACCTTCAAATTTTACATCCCAAGTATCTTTCTCACGTAGTCCCACAATTTCTGTCCGGGAGTTGTATTCAAGGCATCTTCCAGCCACACTCCCCCCATCACAAATGGTATGGCCTGCATTATGTTCCTTTGAATCGAAACCTGAGGTGGAAGTCAAGTGCATCACATGATACCATGTTTGCAATTGTGTATGAAAAGCGGAAACTGAATCCCGGGGACAAGGGGACGGTGGGCTCACTTTTTTATAGACTTCCAAATCTGCTCATAGAATAATTACAAACTATAGAAAGAATATACCTCCATTGCCTTAAAGATAATGGAGAATATGCATTTTCATGTGGTTGTACATCTAGTAGCACTTGAGATGCAGACTTGATGCTATACTGGCATATATGGCTTTATTTACTAGCAACTCCCTTGAAGTGGCAAAGCACCTTACCACAAGCATGTGAAAACATTGTACCTTGTTGCAAACCTCCATGAACTTGATACAATTCACCGATGAGAGATCAAGCTTAACTGGGTGGTGCATGTATCGAAGGAGAGAGTACCTATGATGTTTTCAACAGTGAATCTAGTGATACTAAGAAGTAAGGATGGATGAAGGACAACCATGGTTGCATAACTCACCTTGCTTCTAGTGTTTATATTCATAGTCAATAGGGTGGCTGTTGGCAGGTTGTTGCTACTTGCGTCTGTGCGTGAGTTACATAAAACATACATTATTTAGTAATGTGCTCCTTGTGAAATCATGTACCAATGCAGTTCCTACGCTTTCCTTTGTAAAATTCTAATGGTCCATTCATTTTCAACCTGTTTTGAGCATTATTAGCATTTCTTACTACTATTGGTACCGTTACACTTGATGTCAAAATACACGGCCACAAAGTTTTGTACCCAGAGGGCTGGTTCATACCTCTCCTATTGCAAAAGCAATGGCTAGGTCAAGAACCACTCCTAGCACGTGGCCAGTGCCATGTAGCTCGAGTGGGGTTCCGTGGCCTGTGGGCGGTTGGAAGGGATGGCTCGAGGGTTGGAGATTCTCAATCATCGTGGTCATGGCCTAGTCGGGGAAGGATTCCATGCAAGTCCATTACAAAATGTCTTGGATCACTTCTTGCATTGTCGATTGTTTACCTAATGTTACATTACAACACCCTACATAGTGAAAGTACATTTATTCCACCTTATGACAATTCCTCAACTAGTCTAGTGTCTCAAGGGCTATTTTTGTTTTTTTAGCAAAATGGCCATTAATGAATTGCTTTGTATATCTTGTCCCCGTGAAACCCCTGTGCAAATCACATATGGTGCTCCCACTATGCAACAATGAGGAAGACAAAAGACCATCGCAATCGCTGGTCATACGAGTGCGTAACACCAAGGGGCGCCTCATCTTGTGGCCTAACTCGTACATGATTTTTGGTGCATGCTATATCCACAAGTAACTGTTTCCAACATAGTGACCCTTGGGCTTTGGTCAAGTATTTCAGGAACATATCTTCCTATCACGTCGCTTGATGAGGTGAGGAAGAGAACCTTATGATGCTAAAAA